>CAEGAG010127644.1:0-26096 GCA_903067065.1 Brachyrhaphis terrabensis
ATCACCATAATCAATAATGTTAATAATAATAGTAATGTTTACTTAAAGCTACCCTGCATCAGAGCTGTTTCCACACAACAGGGCATCAAGTTGACCAGGTAGGTAGTAATAATTGTCTGTGAGACACAAGGAGAGGTTGATGTTTGCATCTGAGCAGGTGGATGTTTGTGATTTGTGAGGTAAAATATTCAACATGCTACCTGGGTTGTTAATGTGTGTATAGAAATTAAAGTCACTGCTGTTGTTTTCGTGGAAACTGATGTTGAAAGTTCTCTCTGATGTGTCGTTGCGCATTAGCGGTGGGATCAGAACGCATTTTTGTCTGAGGTTCCCCATGAATAGCTGAAGACCAATCAGAGCAAAGACACTGAGGCAAAAGACAGTCAGAATCATGGCATCACGCAGCTTCTTCACTGACTGGATGAGAGCTCCGACAATCGTCTTTAAACCTGCAGAGAATGTTGCAAAGGAAATATCAGAGTTACTGTCAGCTTTAACTGCCAGTGTCACAATTATTCATCTACTGTTTAATTATTGAATTATCAAGATTCCTCTCCTTTGAAACCAGCTCCCAGTTTCTGTCCATGAGGCAGACATCCTGTCTACTGTTAAGACAAGGCTTAAACTGTCCCTTTTCGTAAAGCTTTTTCATAGTTAAACTGTTTTAGGTTATAAAACAGCAGCTGCTATAGAGGCTGCTGGAGGACATACTGACCCATTTTCATCAGCCTGCTACTTTTGCCCACTACTGTCCACATTTGCATTATAGTCCATTACTGTCTTTCACTTTGATTTTTTCTCTACATTGTTTTGAGTCTATTCATTGTTCCTTGGGCAGATTGCCCCACCTGAGCTTTGGATCTTTGCAGTTCCTTAAAGTTGCCATGTATCTCTAATCAGTGCTCTACTTTCTGACAGGTAGGTGGACGTCCATGTGTTGGTGGGTCTATGGTTGGTCCATCCACTCTCCATGTTCAGATTGAACTGAGCTCTGTGCTATAAACATCTCCACAACTTCTTTTCTGAACTGTTTGATGTGTTTCTTTGTCTTCATGAACCTTAAAATGGTTTCTTAGTCTGGGTCACTGAATATCCTGAAACCAGTGGGGTCCAAAACTGTCCACTTTTATAATTTCCAACCTATAGAAAACATCAGTTTCTCTTTCGGTCCAAATATAATGTAGGTTGCTGTTTTATCCATATCAGAAACCATGAAGTTATGTTTCATCTGGTTTGTCAAGTTCCTCATAAGTTCTAAAAGTCCCAAAAATATCACAACTCCAACCACCAGGCTCGTTTCCGTAACTGAAACCGACATACTGACCAGGGATTACTGTGATGGTTTTCAGGGCTCGAAGAACTCTGAACGTCCTCAGTGCCGATACATTTCCCAAGTCAACAAACTCAGTCAGGTATCTGTGAAACGGAGACATTCCTCATTATCCTCACATTTGTCTTCATTTGCAGACACATCTCAGAACAAAGTTCGTTTAAACTCATCTAAGTTTAGTGAAATACAATCTCTCCAGGAAGGTTTTTATTATTACGCCATGCTGATGACCATGAAGTCCAGCCAGTTCCACGGATCTCGCAGGAAGGTGAAGTCTCCCATGCAGAACCCTCTGGATAAAACTTTGATGGTTGCCTCAAACGTGTAGATGCCCGTGAATACGTATCTGTGCAACAACAGGAAGACATATATGAGACAAGAACCCAACATACTGATGCTATTATTAAGCATGTGGAACCAATACGTAGTTTTATACTTTTACCTTTTTGTCTTTCTTTTTGTTTTGTTTGTATTTCCTTCTAATTCATGCAGAACTCTTAGATCTGCTTTGTTACTGTAAATGTGCTATTTAAATAAAATGACCTTACCTTACCTATTCATATGTTCTGCACAAGTCAGGTGTTTAGTTTCCTACATGAATACACTGAGCTGAAAATCTGGGCCAAGATTATATATTTTTCCCAACCCTTTTCACACTGTGAAACAAATTCTGCACAATATCACTATCAAATGACCAAAGGTCAGCCATTTTGGAAGGCAGGACACAAAAAGAGAAACAGTATGTCACAAATATAAGTTTCAAAGTGCTATTTATTTTCTCAATTTTGATTTATTTTGTTTTTCTTAACCACAACATTGAATCTCATAACTTTTACTTTGCATCTCAAGGTTAGAATTGACTCAAAAGTATCAATGCCATTATCACTTATGATTGATTCTCTAATTGGTGATTAAAAGTCAGAACTCTTACTTTGTTTTCAATAGTTGTGGTTTTGCAAGATAAAACATTTAATTTTGAGTTTGTATGTTGAATCTAAGTTTTTGACATTTCCTTAGTAATGGAATTAAAAATCTAGGGGTTTTTTTGTTTCTCCAGTTGCACAAAACGGTTTTCCATAAACTGAGTCTGTGTGTGTGTGGGGGTGTGTGTGTGTGTGTGTGTGTATGCTTACTCCACTGTCTTGCTCCATGGTGGAGGATCACTCATGGTCATAAACACACAGTTGGTCAGGATTGTCACCATGATGAACAAGCTGAATAAAGTTTTAATTTTAAGGAAAACAATCAGGATGCAGGACGTTTTTAATCATTTATGAGGAGCCAAACTCATTCATGTCTGATTTTAATGGAAACACCACAATTGCAAATTTGGGTTTTCTGACATTTGTGGAATATGAACAAACTTTGACCATATTTATCATAGGAATGCAGCTGTAGACGGTTTAAAACTCAGACTAGATGCAACACTGACTCTTGTTTGGCACAATTTTAGCTCTTGATGATGGAGGTTCCTCTGTTTCAAACAGGAAATTACCACCCTGGGGTAACCTGCCACCACACTGTGGATTTTAAAAGGATGCAAGTACAATCAGGAGCTCAGAAACCAGAAAAAAATGCTGTCTTGGTCCAGATGTTTTCAAGACATTTTGGTTTCTAAAGAAAAGCTTTAGCAGCAGAAACAGAGTGACGTGACAGAGGATATGAATGGATGAGGATCCTGATGGAGAAGATCCTCAGTGGGCTGAAGGGACTCAACATGTAACAGGCTGGTTCAGCGTTGAACCTGTAGATTACATTTCCCTTACTGAGAACGATGAAGGTCTGCAAAGAAACAGAAAGAATGGAGTCAAACTGATTTTCTCAGACAAGTTTATTACCTTCAATTAGATTTTTAAACATCCTAATTCAAATGAGAACATTCATTTGTAGAAACCAAAAAACAATTTTTCCAGTTAGTTTTTATGTTTGATAATATCTAAAGCTTTAAAATCACACAAGTTGAGTTTGAACTGAACTTCCTGATATTTTTCTATCTCAAAGTCTTTAACCAACACTGAACATCGATGTAAAAAAAATGTCTGACATCAAATAAAGGTCAGATAACCAACAGATAATTGGAAGTTCACTTTGTCGATGGAAAATTGATCAAATTAGTTTGACATTTACTGATGAGAAGGTTGCACAGTCAAATTTCAGTGGAGAGTGAAACCTTTTGTGATTGGTAGAAGGGATCCAGCTCCTCCAATGGGATGTTGAGAAACGCAGCGGGCGGGTCTCCATAAATAAAGGGGAGGGGCTTCCCAGCTTCCAGGTCACTTGCTGGTTTAGGAAGATCCTCCTCTGCTATCTGCAAGAGAATAACTAATCAGATTAGGGTTTGTCATGTATTGCTTGATTGATTTTGTTACTGACAGCTAATAGGCTATCAATACCTCAATGTTCTGCTCCTTTCTGATTTGCTGCTCCTTCTCTTCAGCTTCATGCCTTCGCTGAATTTCCTCCAGTGAGGCTGGTGTGAACCGTCTAAACACCTCCGCACCAACAGGGGGCAGCAGAGGTGCCATATTGACATTTTGGAGAACCACCCGAACTTCTGTGCTGCCTAGCAACCGCCTCCTGACAAAAGGAAAACAAAAAGTCTAAAATATCTTTCAACACAATTCAACGAAGAAAAGAAAAAACACAAAAACATTAACAGGAAGGAAGCAAATCTTCAGCAGCCAATAGGAAGAGACGATTTGATCAAAACAAGAAGCCAACTGCAATCCTATGTCCCAGATTACACCAATCACCTGCTTCATCCGATCTCACGACTGTAACACAGCCAGTTCATTGTAGGTCTGTTGACTGGTTGTGTTCTGTTATGGTCATACTGGTTCTGGTCAGTCCTCAGGATGTTGCTGCATTTGAAAGATGATAAGCTAGCAATAAGTCAATCACATAGAAAACTCCAGGAGTTTCTCTCATCTTATCTCCATCTGAACAACCACTCCACACTTAATATTTAGTCTCCACTTTCAATGTCCCATTAAGTTCTGGATTTTGAAGCCGGATGTGGAGTTTGAAGTCCCTGCTAATCCCTTTCTGCTTGGAAATAACAGGAAATGACAGCAGGGTCAAACGTTCAAGAAGACAGAGTTTCAGTTGTTCTGATCTACAACAGATGAAGTTCACCAACAATGACCCTTCCTGCTGTGTATTCTCCCATCAACAGTCTCTGTTCAGAAACAACTTAACCGCAAGGACCTTTACTGCCAAGCAGAATTATTATCAAAGAAAACTTGGTTTTGTTCTAGTAAAATTTACCTGAGTCTTTCCTGAAAGTGGCTGATAATGAAAACCTATTCTGCTCCAGGGATGGTTAGATTTTTCCAGCATGGAGTTTCGTACCGTCAACCTCCTTTGCTCAGGGACTAAGACTTGGTTCAATTGGTACATGAGTTACATTTTCAGCTAATGCGTTTCACTTTCACACTATCAAACAAACACTTTGTTGCTTGTGTCAAATGAACCAAACCCTTTGAGCAACCTGTTTGTCAACATGCAAAACCTACGTTATGGACGAACTGAAGTGTGTTTTTCTGTCCTGCACCAGACTTCATCTTGCATTCACACCTCCCCAAATGAACCAGACTTTCTACATAGACAAACTTTAGTCTGCTAGAGTTTGATTAGAGATTAAATAGGGCCGGTGAGATTGCACCCTAAGAATGAGACCGTCTCTGATGCTTTCGCAAATGTATTATTTTCAGTGTATGTCAATATGTTGAAGAGCGGATTCAACCTAAGCAGGTTACCAGGGAGTAACATAGTGAATAAACCCCTCTACCTTAATGTGGTGAAGAAGTTTGAGGACTGCAATGATCCTAACCCACTAGAGAGGTGATATTTCATGTCTCTAGACCCAAATGATGATGGAATTGGCACATCCAGGTCCCCAAACTCATCTGCCACCAAAATCCCATTGATCCTTTAGGTACTGGACCCACGTGGACATGGCTTCCTGAAGCTTTTTGTAAATTGGTCCTTCTGAACCCCTGGAGCCAAGATTTCATCAACAAGCAAGCTCCTTCCCCATGCCTGCCTTCAGGAGAGTGTCCCAGTTGTCCTAATCTAGATGAAGTCGAGCAATCACAAAGTCTTCAAAACTTTCTTCATCTGACCTCTCCACTGAGGATGGATCCTTGAACAACCTGCCATGAGTAAGGAGTTTGAATTTGCTTGAAAGGATGAGCTTTCCCAGCTATAGATGGGTTCCTTTCCATATACATTGTCAGCTCTGGAACCAAACTTGTCAAGATGGATTCCCTTCTACTCCAAAGCTAGGTTCAGCTGTACCAGGAATTTACTACATGGAGTAGGAGTGGGAGGACTAGTACCAAGCCAAGTTGGACCAAAAGTTGATGATGGATTTTGTAATTGTATCATCAGATTGGTTGCGTGGTGGCAGATTCAGTCGGTATAATTCTCACACACTCGGCCGCCTGTCTCTGGTTTCCTCCTCATTTCCAGGTTTTACTCCACCCACTCGTCTCCATGGCACCAGCAGCTGTTGGGAGTCATCAGTTTTACTTTCTGGTGTAAAATTACAAGGAGGACGATGACCCAGCTCATTCCAACACACACACACTTCATTCCTTCATGTGTTCCTACATGGCTGTCTTTCAGCTCCTCCTCACCTCCCTCTGATCAGCCGCTAACCTCCTCCTCCTCTGACCTCTTCACCGTTCCTCCCTCCTTCCTCTCTGTCCTCAGATTAATCTGTTGATGCTTTCTCTGAAGCCTCAAACTAAACTGAGCTTAATGTCTGAGTTACAGAGATGTGTGAAATATTCCTTCACATATTTTCTGATGAAGATCATTCAACCCTCGTCAGTCCAAGTCAGTCTTTCAAGTCTCAAATGATCACATAAATATTGGACTTCGGAGAGTTAAATTCCCAATCAGCAGCTCTTTAATCCATTTGAAATAAGCTCTGCTCTCTTCTCCTCTTGGTACAGTTTGTCTGTGGAGATATGAAGACAGCAATCCCACTAGGATGAGTCATTGTACTATAAAATGGCTCCATGTACCTTGAAAATGCATAATGCTGCCCCTTCAGAATTATTTGTTACAGTTTTAGACAACTTTACCAGAAATAAAACCCAGGAGCACACAGTGTGATTAAATTCTACATTTTTCTACTAATTTATGAACTCAGCCTCAGGTTTCTGTATTTGCAAATGGTTTTTAGAGACAGGTTTTTAAAACCGTGTCTAAAAACTGTTTTAAAGGCCAAAATGATGATGGGCACAAAATTATGACTCAACATGTTGCAACACATCTTCATCTCCAGAGTTGAACTGATTCATCCAGATGAGCAGAAAAGCCTGGAAGGAGTCCTGGATTTGACCCGACTCGGGAAGCCGTCTGCAGGAGCCACATTGTACCACTAATAAACCACGGGGTCACGACCTTTGGTCGCTTCTCTGAGGAGGTCAGACCTTTACCCGCAGCAAACCAAACATCTCCAGGAGAATGTGGATAAACACCAGAAGACAAAACAACTCAGCTGAACCTGGAGAGGTTTGAGATCCTTTGTCTTACTAAAGATGTGGTTACCACGGCAACTAATTAGATGCCCTCGTTATCCTTTTGCTGCATCTCTGCAACTACATCCGACATGAAGCTCTTTGCAACTCTCAGTTCAAAGCAGTTCTTCTGGTGAAGATCATTTCATCATCTTCATCACCGGTGTTCCCTGCAAGGTGTTGATAAATTCACACACTCACAAACATCAGCATCACTTCCCAAAACAGCCAAAGCGCTCGCAAGGAATATGAGACGGGCATGGACGTATTTAAGGTGCATCTGTGAACGCGTTTATGAAGAAACCCGAGAGTCCTACTTCTCCAGCTGCTGTGATCTTCTCCACTGATTTAATAGGCCTTACAGTGTGTGTGTGTGGGGGGGGGTGTGCGTGTGTGTGTGTCTAATTGGAGTGCATCCATCACCAACAAGTCACCGAGTCTCTTGTCACGCTGATAACCGGCGCCACACACAAACTCCCAGTCTGCTTTAATCCTCATCATGCTCGTCTGTTTTTCGCCACTAGATGGGGACGTCACATCTGTAAACTATTTCTATTTATAGTTTCAACTATTTCAACTTCCTGAATATCATTTGACCCCAACCCCCAAAACATTTAGTCATTATAGACTTTCAGAAATATCTGTTAGCATCTGTTCAGCTAAAGCAGAATCAGTTAAACAGTGATAGCTGGGTAGTAATGGAGTATTTTTGAGTAATTTTATCTTTGTCTCTACTCTTAAGTGAGTACATTTTCTGGATCCTCTCCCCACTGTGAGGAACTTCACTGAATATCTGCCGTTTTTGCTAAAGTTTCATGAAAGAAATTGAAAATTTTTTTCTTTTGCCTGATTTTGTTGATTTGTAATTGTGTTATTTATATGAATTACTTTCATTTTGATCTTTAGTATTTCCACACAACTTTATATTTTGGTCCATCAAGTAATGTAATTTTTAAATATTAAGTAATCGATGTTTTGATCAGATACCTTTTCACTCTTACCTGTGTAATTTCTTGAACGGCTATTTTTTTTACTTTTACTTGAGTAATTTTATTGTGAAGTATTTCTACACTTGAGTAAAATTTCTGGATTTTCTACCCACTGAATGAAGAACAGACATGTTTTAACCAAACATTCACCAGACAGACACACACTCTGTCTATGAGTGAGGACTTGGCAGCATCATCGACTCAGTTTAGATGTTTTCCTGCAGTCTGAAGCACTGATGTTCTAACAACTTTTATTCTTAAGTGAAAGATTTTAAATCATGTAACTGTGATCAATTATCTCTGAAAAAATAATCAGAAACAAGAAGTCACCTCTACAGCTTTCATCCACTTAGAAGAAACAATCTGCATGGGTTTCTGCTCATTCCTGGTGACATGAGACACTTGTCGCTCTGAGGGAACATACTGATAACGCCATCATGCTCCCTGAGCCACTATCAGGCTGCTGTTCCAGCTCGCTGGGATGTTGTTTCACACCGACAGAGAAAAGTCTTCCTGTTTCTAATGGAGCCACACACTCATGCATGTGAGTGTGTGTAATCGTAGACGGCTGAACGCTGCTGGATGAGGTCAGAAACGTTCGGTATTTCCGCCCTTGCAGTTGGATTTTCACGCTAAAGTCAGCTGCTGAGTTTGAGTAGGAAGCCAATGATGGAACATCAAAGTCCTCCTGCAGGCAGGGGGCGCTGTTTAACTGCACACTTTTTCAAATTGTCATTGATATTTTTTTTCAGTTTTAGTCTCTTTCATTGCATTACAGTTAAGAATAATAATAATAATAACACACCACACACATACATTTCGATTTTTCTTTTTAAATTCTCAAAGCGTTGTTTGGTTGTCTATGATGGCGTATGAAGGCTGTAGATGGGAAAAAAGGGATTAATTTCCACCAAAAACCAGAAATTTTCAGATTAAGCTCAGAAACTTTTTATAAAAAATTAGGAAATTTATGAGCTTGAAATGTCAAAAATTTGTGCAAAGAAATGCAAACATTTTGAGATTAATTTTAAATATTTCCTAGAAACATATTGAAAATTTTCTGAACTCATAAAGTCAATTTTTCTTTTTACATTTTCTGAGTTTTAAAAGTGTAAAACTTTTGACTTTTCAAGCAAATAAATTTACAAAGTTTTCCAGAAAATTTCTCAGGTTAATCTAAACATTTCTGAGTCTTTTTCTTGCAAATATTTGACATTTTTAGCTGATTAATAAAAAATATATATATTTTTTTTTTCTTGCAAATTTTTACACTTTGGACCTCAGAAATCTCCTTGTTTCTTCTGCAAATTTTTTTTTAGCAGAAATTTACTGATTTGTTTCTATTAACAATGGCCCTAAGACTTCATTGTTGTTGTCTGGCTGTGTTTTCTAGTGTGCAGTCTTTTATCCAGAAAAGAGAAAATAATACACACACACACACGCAAACTTTAGCACCAACTAAACCAACTAATATGGACTTTTCAACAAAAACTGAGTAACCAGAGAACCCATGAATGCAATCCATGCAGAAAGGTTGGGATTTAAACCCCTGACCTTTATGCTGCAAGGCTGCAGCGCCTCCCCAGCATGCAGCCGTCACCGAATCAGATTGGGAAAATAGAAATTAGCATAATGAACACTGGGTTCTGTTTGAGTAAAAAAAGAAACAAAAGAATTACCGAAAAGCTTCTGCAAAAAAACAACAACTTAAATGCAATAAATCTTTGTTCACTGTCCTAATAAAACTGTTCAAAGCAACAGCCTGTCTATTTCCAAAAATCCAGCAGCTTCAGTTAAAACATCTGAATAAGAAAAGAAAAAAAGATTTGTAAAAATTCAAATGTTCTTAACTGACCCAACTTCAGAGGAAAAGTGGAGACAAAACAAACGAAAGTCTAATTCAAGATGAATTCTCCAAACTGCAAAACAGCCAAATATCTTTAACAATTCACTGGATCTTCTCTTCCAAACAACGTGCTGAAGGAACAGTTCAGTCCACTGCAGGACTGAAAACATTCAGTACAGCAGCAGCCATGAAAACTGATGAAGAATCAGTTTTATTGCTCTAGAAAAACCAAATGATCCCTGCTCCCTATACTGGAAAAACAAACACTGGAGGCTTTTTAGATCTTTTCATTGAAGTTTCTCTGTAGAGAAAACAGAAACAATGAAATTGTTATTATTTTCTGAGCACTGCAAAAACACAAAATCTTACCAAGTATTTTTGGTCTAGTTTCTAGTGCAAATTTCTCAGTACACCTGAAATAAGACAAAACTAACAAGAAACTTTTCAGCAACATATAGGAGCTTGTTTTAAGTTAATAATTCCTCAATATTGATGATTTTTTTTCTTCAATATTGAGGAATGGCAGATTATTTCACTTATAACGAGACATTTTTTCTTATAATCTGTAGGTGGAACTTATACTTTTTAGTCAAAATTAAGGAATTATTGACTATATCTTCCTGAAATGTTACTTGTAAGTTTGTTTTGTCTTATTTCAATTGTACTAAGACATTTGTACTAGAAACTAAACCAAAAATACTTGGTAAGATGTTTTTGCAGTGAACGCAGCTGTGCACATGAGCAAACAATCCTAGTAATATTTTTTGGTTAATACAGTTAACGTAATCTCAGTGTAATTAGTTTAAACATTTTGACAGCTGTTGTGTTTTTGACTTTTTTCTTGGAATCAGGATCATCTCATCTCTGCTCACAATGCTGCAGCTGGAACATTTTAACTTTTGTTTTTCTGTTTATTTGCTTTTTATTGCAAAGATGTTTGGAATTAAATCCCAACTCATCATACAAAAATTCTGCAGGTAACGATACTCCTGATCGCACAGGTAGAAAAGAGGAGAGAGATTTAAATTACAATCTCTTGGAAAGGTCTTTAGTTTCAATCTTAGCAGATATAATATAGCAGTAAAGTTTCATGAAGGAAATGAGTTAAAACATATTTAGACTTATTTTGTCTGCTTTCCATCTTTTTCTATTTAAACAGAATGTTAATAATTGATCAGCTGATCTTGCTGGATCCCAGACTTCCTCCCTAAAATACTTTAAACATGCATTGGACTTCAGACGTATCGGTTCTGGAGTACCACAAGGTTCTGTTCTTTCACCCTTTTCGCTCTCTGTGACAGTGAACGCCTCACCAGAGAGCCGACTGGGAAAACTTTAACGTTTTCCTGCAGCTGGTATCTTAATGACATGTCTGCTTAGAGACAATTTATCAACTCTACTCAGTTTAACAACTTTGTTTATGCCTTCACAGCAGCATGAAGAACTCATTCAGTGCACCATCAGAATATTTCACAAGATGTCGAGCGCATTCATCCGTTTAATAGTCATAGTATTAAAATGGATCCCAAAGTCTCCATCTGGTTTTTGAAGACGACATTAGACCTCGCAGGCGGGCGTAAAACCAGCAGCAGCTTCCCGCACAGCTCCAATGCTGCTGATGCTCAGGCCTTCTTTCAGATGCCGCAACTGGAGAACCTGGAACCAAACTCTGACCACCTCACTTTGTGAAACCGGGACGACGGAGCTGAGGTGTGAGGAAGTGGAGAGCAAGTCATTCAAAGATCTACATGATGAGACGAGCCTGAAACGGGCCGATGTCTGGACGTCTGGGACAGGAAGTGCTGCAGAGTCAAAGGTAAACGCTCCTCCACCAGCACATCTGGAACAAAACATTGACGTGTTTTTTGCTCCATAGGATTTAGTCTGTCAAGGTTTTTACACTATTTTTTAAATGCCATCTTAGAGCAGATTTTCCCAACAATTTAACAAATCCTCTAAATCAGAGTGAAGGTAGAACAGAAGATATTTGCACTATTTCTAGTGAAAATATCTTATTACAATCAGGATTCCTTTATTGTTATTGTGCAAGAAAGCACAAAAAAAAATAGCAACTCAAATAAATACATACAAAATATAAGTAAATAAATATAGCAAATACAGAAGAATGTAAATAATAAAAAAAAATGATTAGGTTTTGGATGAATTTGTCCAGGTGAAATTCAACAAAACCTCTGGGGTAGAAACTGTTTTGATCTTTGAGAATGTGATCCTGCATTAAATGACTTGAAAATGTCTCAAAACAATATTATTGTTTATTGCAATAAATTCTGGGACTTACTATTTATTCATATACTTTTTGACAATTAAATGCATTTTCACCCAAAAAGCCACTTTAATCCCATTGAAAACCTGAGTCTGTTGATCAGAGTCAATGATCCTGTTGAGGTCAGGATACAACCAGACAACTCCTTCCCTCCCTTCAGTTCACGCCCAATGGCTGCAGGCGTCTGCTGACATCCACTAAATAACAAGCTAAGTATTTGTGCCGAACTGATCCAGCACCACATGCATCAAACAGCTGCATGGACTGCGAACAGACGCATGCTGCAGCCGGGTTGTGTTCTCTGGAGCGCGGCGGCCCTGAATGCTGGTGTTGGATTTTGCTGCGTTCGCCTCTGATTGAGTCGTTGTGAGAGACAAACTGTGTGACAGTCCACGCCCGTTTCTCCAGTTTCCCTCGGAAATCTCTGCGGACAGACACGAGCCGCGGTGTGGAGCCGCTGCCAAACAGCCACACACACACCCACACACACACACCCAGACTCGCAAAAGGATCGCATTGCAATTCAGATGCCAAGAAACTTCTAACTCCTAAAGCATATGTGCTGCCATCACACGTGTTGGAGACTCCAGATCGGCTTGCTTGAAAAATTCATAAATCTCTAAGTTTTATGGTTTGAGCCAGAAATAAACCTTCAGTGACGTCACTCAGACTCTGATCGGGTCAGCAAGATGATAAAATCAGAAAACATTTGTCATTTTATCTGAACGTACAAATCACTCTGAGGACGTTAGAAATGTTCAATTAAAATAAAAGTTTACAAACATTACAGGGATCATCAGGAAGGAAAGTAGTTAGTTGTTTGTCTCTAAAGTGAGACTAAAAGTCAATACAGAAATTAAGTAACAATAACTGAGTCAGCAGCAATATTTAGGAAATTAATCTATTCACAGATTTTATTTGATAGAGAAGATCTCAAATATTATATTTGGCAGAAAATGCAGCTTAAAAAGTTGAAATGTGGAGAAGCAATTATAGAAACTGATACAATCTTAGTTTAATCAATGTCTGTTTTGATCATCTATTTACTGTTTATTCACTTATTTCTTGCCATCTTAGTTAATTATTGTGTTAATTCAGACACTCATTTATTTGTTTCTGGATTTATTTTATATTATTTACTGTTTAAAGCTGTTTGTATCTTAAAATCAGAGATTGGAAGATGAGCCAAAAATTATATTCCACTAAGAGCAGCAGAACTTAAACCTAAATTTACTCAGGTAAAGGTAAAAAGTCACCATCCGAGAACTTAAGTATAAAAATGTTTCAGTGCAGTGGAAATGTTGGTATTTTAAGGGCTAAAATGAAAATAATTCATATAAATAACGTAATTACAAAACAAAACGCCTGCAAAAATATATATTTTTTCAAATCAATTTCTTTCAATATGATCTTTATAAATTATATATTGAAAGAATCGTGCAGCTGTACGACTGTATCGGGTCATAGACAGAAAAAAGGTCATATCTGCCAGAAAACTCAAACATTTGTGAGAAAACAGTTCAGAAACATCAAGATTAATCTTAGAAATTTTCTAGAATTTTTTTTTTTACTTTTGAAGCTTAGAAAACTTTCAAAAGTGGAAAATTTTCCACTTATAAAAAATTTTAATTTCCATTTTTTTTCTAGTAAATTCATAAAACTAAGAGTTTTTTGTTGGAAATTTTACTTCAATAAATTGTGAAGAAGCAATACTTCGCAATAAAATTACTGAAGAGTTAAAAGTACAAAAATTCTCCTAGAAATAAAATTTTATCAAAAAATTACTCAAGTAAATGTAACTAGTTACTACACAACTGTAGTAACTATTCTGACTGTAGGTTTCTTATTCTGCTGCTATTCCTGCTGTGGAGGAGGAGTGTTACTCCTCTCAGTAGTGACACCTAGTGGTCGGGGAGAGAACTGCTGCTAGAATATCAAAATAAACAAGAAGAGATTTTTTGACTTTATGTGGAGCAAATATTGATCGTGAAGAAACACTTCACTGTGGCCTGTGTGTTTAAAGCCGTGCAGATTTAGGTTCTTCAGAATGAGTCTTTTTGTTTTAAGTTTTTGTTCTCTGTGTCAGAACAACATCACTTTCCCGTTCATAAGAAGCCCGGTTTTAAATTTAATCTTGTAAAATCCAGAAAATATATTTTTCTGCTGAGAAATATGCACCACAGACAATGTCTGACCAAATAAAATAAATCTCTATTAGCTCCCATTTGCTGTGATGTTTCAATACGTTTCTGCAAAATCACCAAATTTATTTCCATATTTCCCTTAATTTTTCACGAAGATATTGTTTTGTACTGTCACTCCTATGAATCCTTATTTTGTCATTTTTGAACATTGCTGCGTCCAAAGTTCAGTAGTAACTAGTTACATTTACTCAATTACATTTACTTGTCTAACTTTTTGGGAATAATGTACTTTTAGGAGTATTTTTTACTAATTGCATCTCTAATCTACTCTATCTCTACTTTTACTGGAGTAATATTTTTGGATTTTCTACCCACTGATTGAAAAACAAACATGTTTTAACCAAAAACTCCCCAGACTCAGAGACACACCTGCAGTTTCTGTTAAAGTTTCACAAGTTTTTTACTGAAAGAAGCTGATTTGGGAAAAATGTTTTTTATAATTTTTTGTTGCTTATATGAATTATGGTAATTTAAATACCTTAAAATACCAAAACTTCCACTGAATGTTATATTTTGGTCTGTTTGATGATGTAATTTTTAAATATGAAATGATTGATAATTTGATCATTTACTCTGTACTTGAGTAACTTTTTGCCAGTAATTTTTTGAACGTTTTTACTTTTACTTGAGTAAAACTAAGTTGAAGTAGTGCTGCTGACCTCATAATGCAGATGAACTTTGACCTGAACACCAGGCCTGATGGCGGCATCACTTTATCTGCCTCTCTTCTTACCCTGAAGCGCCGATCACTCAGGAAGAAGGTAAATCTGGACTCGTCACTCTGCAGTTTTAAAAATCTTTATGTTTTCTTGCAGATTGAATCCATTTTCTCCAGCCGGCCTCACTGGTTAGTGTTTCTCTTCAGTTTATTTTTTTTCACATATTTTGCAGAGGTTTGTTGTTTCACTGATGAAGATTCAAATGTTTTGGTGAAATTGAACAATTCATGTCATTTAGTCTCAGAGCATCAACCTGATTAGATTCATTTTGTACATTTTGAACACCCAACCTGCTCATTATAAATATTAATATGACCTGAGATCGACTGCTTTGTTTTAAATCAGAATGTATTCATCTGAGCCTCCAATAAATTAATCGCATAATCAATTTAAACAAGCTTGATCATTTTATTGTTTATCATAATAACTTCAGAGACAAATTTTGTTATGATAAGCGTGTATGCAACTGAGCTTAAATTATGTGGTTTAATTTAATAAATCTGCTCTTTTCTCTTCCGAAACGCATTGAGATGAGATCTGGTCTAAATGTAATTACACTGCAAAAACATAAAATCTTAAAAAAAATATTTTTGCTTCCGTTTCTAATCCAAATATCTTAGTACCCTTAAAATAGGACAAAACTAACTTCTTAGAAAGATGTAGAAGCGTGTTTTAAATCAATACTTCCTTAATATTGATGAAAATGTTCTTGTTCCATTGGCAGATTATTTAACTTGTAACAAGACATTTTTATAAATTAGTTCATCTGCCAATGGAACCTGAGCTTTTTAATCAATATTAAGGAGTTAAGTTACTTAAAACAAGCCTCTATTTCTTACTGAAAAGTTAGTTTTAAGTTGCTTTGCCTGATTTCATTTGTACTGACATATTTGCACTAGAAGCTGGACTAAAATGACTTGGTAATATTTAATGTTTTGCAGTGCAGCTGGAGACTCAACCTCCTGACCGCTCTGTCCCGCGGGGCTCACCTGTGTGATGCAGCTTCAGCAACCCGACCTGCGCGATAATTTGCCCAGATTGAAAGTTTCCCGAGAAAGAAAACGTGAGCTCATCTCCTAGCTTACATACCGTGCTAATGCAAAGCCTGCCGTGCTAATCTGACCGGCTAACTGCTGCTTCCTGTGGCAGATGGTTAACCTTTCAGCGTGACCCTGTTCAGTTAGCGGTTAGCCGGCCCACAGCCTCACTGAGCTAATTTAAACCCCAGCAGTTGTTGGTGGCAGCAGTTGTTAATATCTGATCTCTGATCGGTAGGTTGAACACAGACCGACCTATAAATACCATCTGCTAGTTTATGCTAACCCCAGACCGGACCGTGTTGCACAAAACTGAACCTGAAGCTCATCATCATCATCATCAACATCAACAAGTGGCTCCTTAAACTATTAAAAGTCTGAGTCATATTTAGTGATGGATAATGTGGCAGAACGTAGATCTCTGCCGCGGTCTTAGGTTTACTGTCACGGGATCGTCCTGCTGAAGTTGCTTCACACGTCGGACCCAGAACCATCTGAGTGGGCCGGCTGGAGCTCCGGCGCTGCTGATGGGATCCAAACTGCTGCTCTGACCAGCAAACAGAGGCAGAGCAGCAGAAAAACACAGTTTCTCTCCTCCCATCCGCTTCCAGGTCCGGATTCTTTACCCCTGGGAGAACCTCAGGGCTCAGTTCTGGGGCAGTAACTAGTTACATTTACTAACAGAACTTTTTATGTACTTTTAGGAGTATTTTTACTATGCTGCACTTTTTACTTTTACTTGAGTAATTTTATTATAAAATATCTGTACTCTTACTTGAGTAAAATATCTGGATTTTCTACCCACTGAGTGAAAAACAAACACTTTTTAACCATTAATTCACCAGACACAGACACACACCTGCAGTTTTATTAAAGTTTAAAAATTTGATCTGTAAATTTTTGGGGAAAAAAATAAATAATCATCTTTTGCCCAATTTAATTATTTTTTGTTATGAATTATTGTCATTTTGGTACTAAAAATGACAAAATTTCCACTTAACGTTATATTTTGGGCCGTCTAGTATGTAATTTTTAAATATTAAATGATTTGATCAGTTACTCAGCACTTGATGTTCTACCAAATACGTTTTACTTTTACTTGAGTTATTTTATTATGACGTATTTCTACTCTTACTTGAGGAACATTTTTAGTTTTTCTACCCATTGAATTAAAAACAAACACATTTTAAATAAAAATTCACCAGACACAGATTCACACCTGCAGTTTTTGTTAAAGTTTCATAATTTTTTTAATGAAAAAAACTGATTTGGAAAAAATATATATTTTACCTAATTGTATTATTTTTTGTTACTTCTATAAATTGTCATTTTGGTCCTAAAAATACCAACATTTCCACTTATCTTTATATTTTGGTCTGTCTGATGATGTAATTTTCAAATATTAAATGATTAATAATTTGATCCGTTACTTGGTACGTGAGAAGACTTCGTACCAAAGACTTTTTCACTCTTCAGTCATTTCTTGGATGTTTACTTTTTACTTTGACGTGAATAAAAATATGGTGAAGTATTGCTGCTTTTACCTGAGTAAAAGTAATCATCAAGATAAGCATTGTTTGTTTATTTATTTTAGGTTTTTTATTTTTTATTTTCAACGTTCCTGTCAATTTTTGACATTTTTTAACTCAAAAACAAGATAAACACCCCTTGCCTTCAGGCTTAGCAAGTTTTCTGGGGGAAACTCTCTTGTTTTGATTTAGTCCTGCATAAAAAGCCCAACACTCTAAAACTTTGGTGTAAAAATGGATCCCAGCCTAAAGTTGACTCACTTGTCAACGCTGCGGTCCAGTCCGCTTGCTTTCAGTCATGTCTAGACGCCACAGAGAGACACTGATCCACACTTTTATCACCTCTCGCCTGGATTACTGTACCTCTCGTTTGACTGGATTTCATCAGGTGTCCCTCTCACTGCTACAGTACAAAATGTGTCTCTTTAACTCGTGCAAGCCAACGAAAGCACATAGTTGTGGTTCTTGGGTTCCTTTATTGACTTCCCCTTCAGTTTTGAATCAGTTAAAGTAAAACAAACACTTTTTCGTGTTGTGTAACAGTTAAATTTGCCCCTGAACCAACTTAAGAGCAAAATAAAACTCCTTACATTTTCCTTCTTATTTTGAGAAGTTTGTCATTAAATTTATTAGGAGTGTGACTCAACCAGAACCAGTTTAAAAACAAAACCTCCAGGGATGCCCTTCTATTTTCACTTTAAAAAAATGTAAACATAACAGTCAGTTCATGTGGAAAACAAGTAACTTGAATTAAGACAAGATGTAAATCGGAGAGAAGGTTTCTGGATGAAAGTGTCACTTGGAGCTGTGGAGAAGCTGTTTTTAGAAACCACAATCATCGAAAACCCATCCAACAGATCAAGGTTTGACCCCACTGTGCAATCTCAGCTCTACATGCTCCACCACACACACACATACACACACGGTTCATATCACACCTCATTCCATCTGAAACATTTGACTCAAGCTTACCTTCTTCTGCTTTATCCAAACTAAATCCTGTAAACATCCGATTCCCGGCAGGACGGTTACCTATCGGTCTGTTTTCCAGCTCGTCTTCCTCTCTCTGGGTCCGTCTGCCGCCTTCAGCTTTGCTTCTCTGACTGAAACATGAGAGGTCAGGTAGTGTGTCTTCTCAGACTAGCACACAGAAACACACACACACACAGGAAGCCGCATGCTCATCAGTTCTCTGCTAATCATTTTTTCCCTCCGATCTGATGTGACCTGGGCATTATTTTTTTGTGCAGGAGAAGAACTAAAAACCAAACCTCTACCAGAACCATTTGGCATCAAACCTCCTCTGCACAGACATCAGCACCTCAGACTGGGGCTTTGGAGGATCTGTCTATGCAGAAGCAAGAAGAAATGATGAATCCAACCCGGGATCTTCTCTGCTCTGTCATCCGTCTCTTCTGGATGACAGAGGAGATCCAGAAGAGACGGATCGTAAACATGACACAGAGAACGTGAAGTAAAACTGAAGAGAAACTGAAAACCAATAAGAATGGCCAAAGAAAAGAATAAAGTAATAATGTTTTCACACCTGTTAGTCTGATAAATCACAACATTTGTTACATTTTCAGCTGCTGCAGTTCTCTTTCTCACTGCATTGTGTCAAACCAACCAAACCCTAAAAACAGTTCCCCTCCTCGCCTGCGGTGGCGCTGCAGCAAGAATCACAGAAGGAAACGACACATAAACCTCTAAGAAAGACAATAAACGCAACTTCTGTCTTCACGAAATGTAAACAAAAATGGACTAGCGTCAGATTTTAGCGGTTGTAGGATTTCTCTTTTGTCTTTTTTAAAAGAATAAAAGCGATTTCTTATGCTAGATTTAGCTAGATTCGCAGGGGTTTTTTTTGGGTGGAATTTACCCAGAATGCCCTGCGGTACAATCCACTTCCTGCTTTTGGAGCGGTCTTGTTTATATAACGTATTTGAACCGCATCAGAGTTCACTTCAGCCGAACAGAATCCTGGGTTTTCAGGTGGACCACAGCTCATTCATATCTCCCCAAACAAACGGACCAGATTTGGATTAAAGTGAACTAAACTGGGCTGGTGTGAATGCACCCTTAGAAACCAAACAAAAGGAATTAAACTTGTATAGAAATACCTTTTGAGCAATAATGAGTGCAGAGAAATGAATTAAATTATGCAAAATCTAACATACATAAATAAACAACAATAAAATGATCCATTACTAGAACCAAACTGCATTTTTTAAAAAACTGTCAGCAGCAACAAAGCAGATTATTTAAGGAACAATGTAACCAACAGACATCTTATCAGTGTTGTAGTTAAAAAGTCAGAATCTCAACACGGAGACGCCCATAGACATTGTTTGGTTACAAACATAATCTTAAACTTTACTTTTAGAGGCAGTTTTACATGTGTCTTGTAAAATAAACATGTTTTCACCACTTCTTACTACTGCGAATGCGAGGAGCGGCTATATTGAAATGCAGAGGGCCTCAGGAGTCATGACCAATTGCTCCCAGTTTCTCAGTGGAAAATCTGATTTTGGTTTTGGAGGACCTTTGGAAAAGATCTGGTAAAATTCACACCTCTTTGTTTTTGCATTTTATCACAATAAAATATGGATGTGTTAAGCTATGTTTAATGTTCTATTTCTTTAATGGATGTTGTAATGCAGGCGTGTTTATACAGTGGTAGTTTCCACTTATAAATAGGAGGAACTTTTAAGTTATTGCTGAATTTAAAAAAAATCTGATTTGTACATTTCCTCATATGTTGCTGTCTTTAATGCATATTTTAATAACCATAAATCCAAATATTCAATAATAAGCATCTAAAATGTATCATTCAGATGTTTTTTTAAAAAAACTTAAACGCAAGGGTTAATAAAAATGAATGGAGGTCAAACTAAAGTCTAATATGAGTTTTGCTTTTTGGCCACTAGAGGGAGGACTAGTCAACCACACAGATCTCTGAGTGGTCCAGCATCAGATAAGTAGAGTTTTAAAGTAAAAAAAGTAAAAGTACTTTGTTACTGTACTTAAGTAGATTTTTCAGGTATCTGTACTTTATTTGAATATTTATTTTTCTGATGATTTTTTTACTTTTACTTCCTACATTTTAAGAGAAATACCTGTATTTTCTCCTTACATTTTCATTTATGGCTTGTTACTTCCATTATGAAAAATAATTACGAGGAGCCAAATCAAATCATAAAAAATCCACATCTCAGACAAAAAGTGTTATAGTGTCAGTAATTCTCCATTCAGTTGGATGGAGCCAGAGCAAAGCAGAAGAAGAACAAACTGTGGCATGAGCAAAACAACATGGATGGAGACTTTAACCTGAGTAACATCGCAAACAACAGAGGAACACATTACACATTCTTAACCTTATTTTAAAATATACTGATATATATATATATATATGTATGTGTGTGGGGGGCGGGGGGGGCGGTGTATGTAAATCAATCGTCATTGTTTCTCAATTATTCTAAAGATAAACTAATATTGTTCTTAAAAATGTAAAAAATATCTTTTCTTCAGTCCTACATTATATAAAATGTTACTTTTCTCAAATTTATTCTAAAACCATATTAGGGATGGACTATAAAACATATAGCGTAATT
Organism: Brachyrhaphis terrabensis; assembly: GCA_903067065.1. Taxonomy (NCBI): domain Eukaryota; kingdom Metazoa; phylum Chordata; class Actinopteri; order Cyprinodontiformes; family Poeciliidae; genus Brachyrhaphis; species Brachyrhaphis terrabensis. The sequence goes on from CAEGAG010127644.1 coordinate 21,081, forward strand.
AACATGAGTTTTACTAAACGTTGAGATTTGGACTGTTTTGCAGGTTAACCCCGCCGACCGGCGCCAATTTATTTATGAGCGTAAGGCGCATGCGCCATGGTATTTAAATTGATGACGCGACGTGAGAGCTTAATGAAGACGCATTTCGCACCTGGTGGCAGGAGACGAGACACCAGTGTGCTGATATACACATATTCTGGAACCCGGATTAAATAATGGACTTTCCTGATCTTCCAAGACGCTGAATCCGAGTGGACGCCCAACTTAAATAACTGAGAACTTTTGTGGACGTATCTGAAATGGTTTCCTCGTCGAATGGGCCTAGCAGGTTGGCGTCCACCTGCTAGACTGGACGCCACTAGGCCGCGGGAGCGCCATGATTGAAATCGCTGCGTTTGTTATTCGGTAAGTTATTTTTAGGATACTTTATTCAAAATTGTTTGCTTCCTCCGTGACGGAGATATTGAAGCGGTTTTCTGTGTTTAAACAGCAGCAGAGGAGGAGCGACTCGACCATGGCGTCTCAGCGGCGGATTGTTTGATTGCTGGCGTCCCGGAAATATCTGAGGAATAAATATGGCGTCTGGAATTAGCAGTCGAAGGATAATGGATTACCCTACGTTGATCTACAATCAAGCTGAGGATCGCTTCAAGCTGCCTGGGGGATCCGCCCGACCCATCAAAGGTTTGTTAAAACAAGCAACTGTTCGATGGCGGGTCCAGAAGACATCTCAGGGTAGGAGCTGCTGGTTTTGCTGCTGGTTGAAGGCCAACGCTAGGCCTCTTGCTCTGCTGGTTTGGTTTGATTCTCTGCTGAGAGTCTATGAGCTGAGAAGGATTCTGCTGCTTTAAATCCTTCTGTTTTGATTTTTATACTGCAGTTTTTGAAACAACTGCTGTGGTCATGTTGACCTGTGGAGGTTTAGGTGCAATTAGTTGTTGGGATCTTAAGTTAATGTTTAAAAGTCAATTGTAATGTGAAAGAAAGATGGCTGCCAAGGATTTGGCAAATACAGTTTAGAGGTTGTAGAAAGTGATTTACCCTAGATATGGTAACTATTACGAATAAGCCTTGATAACATAGCTGCATATTTAATGTCGCTATGTTGACATATTAAGATAATTATCTTTTTTGATGAATATTATCAAATATTTTTGGGTGAAAAGGTCTTTCATTTACATTTCTACATGCATACCTTTTTTATTTTTTGTACCTACTAAAGATTTAGTTTCACGCTTTATGCAAATATTTCAAAGGCAGGGTTCATACTTTAATAATTCAATAAATCAAACAAATTTTATTTACGTTAAACAATTTAAAAAACGCGAAAAACAATTTTATTTTTGCGTCGAAACGACAGCGCGGCGTCTTGCGATTTCATCTTGGAATTTAATTTCTTCTGGACGACGATGGTCAGCGGAGATCTACTGGAGCTGCAGGTCGGAGGTCACAGAGGTAATGTTCACACTGTCTAATCAATCTCTCTTTGCAGGTTTTCAGCTGAAATTAACTCCATGTTTTTCTTCTAGAGACATTGGGAGCTGTGCTTCAGTGTTTTTAAGTGTATGTTTTAAACCCAGTTTCTCTCCTAGACTAAGTGAATGGTTGACCTTTTGTTGCACCTAACTGTTTTCCCTCCCTTTCTCCAGCCTGTAAAACCACAGAGAAGCTGTTAATTTCAGAGATGAAGCCACCAAAAAGGAGTTTCTACTGTAACTAAATCAATTTTCTCCTATAGAAACACCTCTGAAACTTCATCTCTTTTCCTTCTGTCCTTTTTTTCCCCCCTCTGTCCTTTCAAATCCCCCGGGGGTAGTGACAGATGGCTTTCATACAGGACCACCTTCTGGTTCTGCTGGAGGTTTCTTCCTGTTAAATGGAAGTTTTTCCTCTCCACTGTCACTACATGCATCCTCAATATGAGGCATTGCTTTAGGTTAACTTTCAACCAATTTAAATAATTGGTGCAATGTTGACCTCTTTTTAAGTCTTCCTTTTAAGGGAAGTTTTTCTTCTCCGTTATCGTCATGCATCCTCAGTATGGTGATGGAGAATAGCTTTGAGCTCATGGTTGAAAATTTAAGGCCTTGTCAACACCACAAAGAATATGGACTGAGAAGATATAGATGCCGATCAACAGTTTTTGTCAAGATGGAGAGTCTGAAAACACCAGATGCCCTTACAGCTTGAAGTCATTGGATGAGTTCAAGGAAATTGTTAACAGAGTACAACAAAGCAGTCAATCATTCCATGCAGGAAAAACACGGTAGGATATTTGTTCTGGTTGCTGTTGGGTACAGCAACCAGAACAACACAGTAAAGGTGGGGAACATAGCAATGACGACAAAGACCAACAAGACCAATGACCGATAGGGAAAAATCCCTTCAGACGACCGACAGCCGACTGTACCCGACATTGACAGACGGAAAAGGCCTTCATCGTCCTGCTGCTGATAGATGACCTCGGTGACATCATCATCGGCTCAGCAGTCTTCCTCAAGAAATGTTGCAGGTATTTTGCTGTTAGTAAATTTTATAAGTGAGTTTTTGAAGAGGGAAAATTTAATTGAGTAGTTTGATTTTTACCTATACCCGTTCAGTTGTCTTCCTCTCCTATTGTGATACAGGAATCCGCCTGGGTCAACATTTCATCCTTAATCATCGCCCACTGACGGATGGAAAGGCCTTCATCGCCCTGCTGCTGATGGATGACCTCGGTGACCCCACCATCGGTTCGGCAGTCTAACTCATGAAATGTTGTAGGTATTTTGCAGGGAAGTTAGACTATTTTCGGTGATCATCATACGTTCTCTCCTATTCCTGAGTGGAAAGAGCGTCGCTGCCTGTTGTTAGTGATTGTTACAAGTATGAGTTTTTGAAGAGGGAAAATTTTATTGAGCATTGAGTTCAAGGATTTGACCTATACCTGTTAAGTTGTTGTCTTTCTGTCCTATTGTGATACAGGAATCCACATTGGTCAACTTTTCATCTGATTTCATCCTTAATCATCGCCCACTGACGGATGGAAAGGCCTTCATCGCCCTGCTGCTGATAGATGACCTCGGTAACCCCATCATCGGCTCAGCAGTCTTCCTCAAGAAATGTTGCAGGTGTTTTGCTGTTAGTGATTGTTAAAAGTATACGTTTTTGAAGAGGGAAATTTTCTTTTTAGTTGTTAGTTTGACCTACACCTGTTCAGTTGTTGTCTTCCTGTATTATTGTCCTTCAGGAATCCACTTGGGTCAACATTTCATCTTTAATCATCGCCCACTGATGGATGGAAAGGCCTTCATCGTCCTGCTGCTGATAGATGACCTCGGTGACCCCACCATCGGTTCGGCAGTCTTCCTCAAGAAATGTTGTAGGTATTTTGCTGTTAGTGATTGTTACAAGTATGAGGTTTTGAAGAGGGAAAATTTCATTGAGCATTGAGTTAAAGGATTTGACCTATACCTGTTCAGTTGTTGTCTTCCTGTATTATTGTCCTTCAGGAATCCACCTGAGTCAACTTTTCATCTGATTTTGTCCTTAATCATCCACCCACTGACGGATGGAAAGGCCTTCATCGTCCTGCTGCTGATAGATGACCTCGGTGACATCATCATCGGCTCAGCAGTCTTCCTCAAGAAATGTTGTAGGTATTTTGCTGTTAGTGAATTTTATAAGTGAGTTTTTGAAGAGGGAAAATTTAATTGAGTAGTTTGATTTTTACCTATACCCGTTCACTTGTTGTCTTCCTCTCCTATTGTGATACAGGAATCCGCCTGGGTCAACATTTTATCCGTAATCATCGCCCACTGACGGATGGAAAGGCCTTCATCGCCCTGCTGTTGATGGATGACCTCGGTGACCCCACCATTGGTTCGGCAGTCTAACTGTTGTTAGTGATTGTTACTAGTATGAGTTTTTGAAGAGGGAAATTTTCATTGAGCATTGAGTTCAAGGATTTGACCTACACCTGTTCAGTTGTTGTCTTTCTGTCCTATTGTGATACAGGAATCCACATTGGTCAACTTTTCATCTGATTTCATCCTTAATCATCCACCCACTGACGGATGGAAAGGCCTTCATCGCCCTGCTGCTGATAGATGACCTCGGTGATCCCACCATCGGTTCGGCAGTCTTCCTCAAGAAATGTTGTAGGTATTTTGCTGTTAGTGATTGTTACAAGTATGAGTTTTTGAAGAGGGAAACTTTCATTGAGCATTGAGTTAAAGGATTTGACCTACACCTGTTCAGTTGTTGTCTTCCTGTATTGTCCTTCAGGAATCCACCTGAGTCAACTTTTCATCTGATTTGATCCTTAATCATCCACCCACTGACGGATGGAAAGGCCTTCATCGTCCTGCTGCTGATGGATGATCTCGGTAACCCCATCATCGGCTCAGCAGTCATCCTCAAGAAATGTTGTAGGTATTTTGCTGTTAGTGATTTTTATAAGTATGAGTTTTTGAAGAGGGAAAATTTCTTTGAGTTGTTAGAGTTTGACCTACACCTGTTCAGTTGTCTTCCTGTAATATTGTCCTTCAGGAATCCGCCTGGGTCAACTTTTCATTTGATTTCATCCTTAATCATCCCCCCACTGACGGATGGAAAGGCCTTCATCGTCCTGCTGCTGATAGATGACCTCGGTGACCACACCATCGGTTCGGCAGTCTTCCTTAAGAAATGTTGTAGGTATTTTGCTGTTAGTAGGTACTGGCAGTTAATTTTTTTTCTCTGGATTTTTAGTACTCTAATTGCGCTTTTCTGTTAAATGTATTACCAGAAAAAGAAAAGATAATTTCACCCCTTTATGTCTAATGGTTTTTGAGATTTTGGGGGGTAGGTCAACCTTGCCACAAATCCGCCTTTGAGTAGGAAAAAAATGGGGTTTTTGAAAGCTGATTACCGTATTTTCCGGACTATAAGTTGCTCCGGTGTACAAATCGCATTTTTGAGGGAAATTTATTTGATAAAATCCAACACCAAGAACAGACATGTCATCTTGAAAGGCAATAAAAATAGAATAGAGGC
>CAEGAG010127660.1:0-12523 GCA_903067065.1 Brachyrhaphis terrabensis
ATATATATATATATATAGACGTTTGGAGCAAGACGACTAATAGTGCACCACCTCTTCCTTCTGTTTCCTTGGTTCAATAATATTTGGTTTCTTTGTAAATAGCCTACCAAAGCAAACCAAACAATAATTCAAAGAATCATAAAATTGCCTTTCCGTAAACCACTGTGATGTTTTAGAAATCTGGATTTGCCAGACTTATTGCAATTCTCTTCCCAAACACTAGGAGTCCCTAAGAGGAAAATAGGACATGACTTTTGTGTTTCCTTGAAAAAGCTCAAACTTTACAGACAGAAACAGTATTAAAAAATGCATCTAAATTGAATTAAAAAGTAATCACAGCTGCTTTAATATTTCGCTCTCTGTGTCGACACAAATTCGTTGATCTACACATGCTGACTTAAAATGGTTCCACTTTCATTGAAGGTGACACATGCAGTGAATTTAAAAACAAAATCCAGAAACCAATTTGCTTTGTAAGTAGGTATTGCCTTTGAAAAAGTGTCACAGCACAACTGCATTAGTTTGAAGTACCGGGAGGATACAAATAATAAACAGAAGAGTGGAAGCAAAAGTCATCATTTTGAAATGAAGAGTAAAACAATGACGCATAACCATGACCATCTTGATTTTTTTGTTTGTTTGTTTTAAATGTGGAGTTTTTTTAGTATTATTTTTTTTGGTAGGAACAAGTAGGTCGAGCATTATTGAAGACCATGAAAACATTTTACTACTAATTTGAGTTGGAAAATCATTAATAAGATGAAAGCAAAAAATTAAGTAAAATATTAAACTTAATACTGCCTTTAAAAAAAGAAGACGATTTTTAGACTTTTTCATTTGCCCTCTGTATTTTGAAAAATGCAGAGGGCAAAATTGTATTAATTCACATTGCTTCTTGTTCATACATATAAAAACTAAAACAGTATAAAAAAAATTAGTTAGAATAAATAAGTTCACATTTTTTAAGACTCTTATTATTTATTAATTTTGTAGTCAAATTTTGCCTTCTTTTGTGTTCATGGGTGGAAACTTTAATTCTAAATTTTTTTTCTTGGAAAAGAAACAGTTTTATAATGGACAATATTTAAAATATCTGAAAGTAGGAATTTGGTTATATTTAGTATAATTTAATAAGTTCTGATAGTGACCTATTTTCATCTTGACTTTCAGGCCAATTTGGAAACTGACATTTAAAAGGCAATTAAAATCTCTCTCTTGGAAAGAACTGCAAAGCGACAGCACTTGAAATTTTTAAACGACTAGACTAATCAGTACAATAAATGGGTTCAGGTCCTCAAACAACCTCTTCAGATCTGAGATAGACAGTTGAGTTATAAAGATGAACGACAACCAGGAATGGACACACACACACACACACGCATGCACCCCCACCTACATCACGCACACACTCAGGAGATGAGTGGGGGGAAAGATAACAATGAGAGGGTAAGAGGGTTAATAACCATCTCCATCACAAGGTTGCACTTGTTTATGCATGTACACACAGGGACGAGAGCGCACGCAGGAGGATGCACTCTTAGGTCAGCCTGATGAAATTGCACATGATAGATTGATGAGGCAACTGACAGGACACATCTTGTCGTGTTGCTGTCTCTTTATGTCATACATGCGTGCGTGTCACAATGGGACCAAGACGAAGAAACGTAGTGACAGAGAGACTCAGAGAACTGGGCGTTGGAGATTAAGGTGAGAGGAAAAAGACGACAGGGGTAAGAAAAAGAGAGAGGAAGCAGGTATGGAGAGAATGATACTGTTTTAGCCAGGAGGGCAGCTCTTTGTCTTCCTAATGGAGCCATTACCTGAGGGTGTTTGACCCCTGAGGGTCACCCTTGTGCGCACTAACAGACACTGATTATTGTATGAGTAGAAGTGCCAAGAGCTGACAGACATTTAAAATGCTGCGTAACTTTTATTCTATTAGCAGGATTGTTGCTTAATAATATCAGTCTTTTCATTTTCACATCATTTCTGTGTAATTTTTTCAACCATTCTCTTGTTTTTTGAGGGGAAAAAAAACTCATAAGGCATAAAGATAAAGCCAGATGAGCTTCCTATTTATTTATTTACTCTCCAATAAAAATCCAACATCAACTCATTTGTTGTCATCGCTCTTCCGTCTCACCTTCATCATTTCCCATTTGATTTGCCACACATCCCTCCTCATTGCAGTCCCCGCTGCTTAATTTAAATTGAAAGTGACCTTTTTGTGAGAAGAGGATGCACATACCCTGACAAAGTGTGATGAAACCGACATTGGCTTCAGAAAGTCCAGTTTCACTTTTATGCAACACTATGTGCACATATCTGTCCATTGCTACAGGGCACAAAACACAATAACATTTTTTTCTTTTGAGGCTTTTCATTTGCTTTTTGTCCATTGGGAGCAAATTACCCATAATGCAGAATCTAACATAAACTCACTGACCACAGAAATAACAGCAATAACAATTTCATCTGAACATTAAAATGAAAAGTAGCACATTGGACATAAAACTGTTCAATTTGAACATTGCTGCTGGCTCCTCATATACTTCCATCCAAAAACAACCACTGAAAAACTTAGATATACCCAAAAACTTTTAGGCATATTGAAGCCCAACTGAAAACCTTTGGCAATACTTTAAAATGTATGTTTAAGTGCACAGAGGAAACTATTTTACAAGACACTATTGGGTAAAAGTCAGAATAAACGGGCAAATCCATTCTAAATTCACAAAATGAAAAGTATATTCACTTATACTCATTTCTGTAAATATGTGTTCTCCAGGGTAAATCCAAATACTACAAATTAAGATACAATTTTAAAATCGAGCATTTGACTTTAAGGATTTATCCATCTTTGTTCTTACCTTCAAGAGTTTCCTAAGCGTAGTTCCTGATTGTGGAAACGCAGACCTGTTACCACAGCTTGCAGAAAATGTGTTATACTGCTAAATAAGAACAACCAGATCTAATGAGAACTTTTCATCCGTCTTTAAGCACACTAACGAATAGCGAGAAAGCCGTGAGCCTTTTTAAAAAAAAATATTTCTCTCATTGTCGGCATCCTGACAGGGTGTAATTGAAGAAAACAAAAAACTCAGACAGGGAGGATCAACTACTTTGTGTACGTGATCAGAATGGGGTTTTCATACTACAATGATAAAGTGTTAGCTACAATGCTGCAGGTGGGAGAGCAAAGCAGAAAAGAAGATGAATGGTGAGATAAGAGGACACCTAAAGAACAAAGGCGAGGGAAGGAAGAGACGGATTATGCTTGAGAGTATCATTCACCAATTTGCCTCAGTAGATTGGGAATGTGTGTGTTAAGAGTCAATCTTCTGGTCTGCCAGAATGACTGCGTGTCACACAGCAGGTTTTGAATGTCTTGAGAACAAACTGAGCTGAATTAGATTGTAAATTGGACGGGTGGGATTGCACATGTTGCTGACAGACTTTATCATCTGGCTCTATCGTTTCTCACAGCCTCCGCTCTCAGAAAGCAACAATGACAACCCCAATGTTATCGCGTCCGAGTCCTTCAATATAGGACGAAGCAGGGATAGAAAGATACAAAAGGACTAGGGACAGTAGCAGGCACAGAACGTTACAGAACTTTTCTGATGAGGAATAGAGGAGCGAGAAGGTGAAGCCTCAAGGCACCGGCTGACTTCAATAGCTTTTTCTCCCATTCTCAGCCCATTGCTGCCACTCAATTAAATTCTAGTCAATGGAAAAGCCTCATTATCCCTACTGCCTGCAATGCTGTGGAATTGATCTTTCTCCCAGTGGACCAGCAACACAATGTATTATTACAAAGCTCTGGTCAGGATGACCGGTCTTCCTTAGTGCAGGTCGTGTACCTTAAGGAGCACCACTTCAATTCTGCAAAGAAATAAAGTTCTTCACTGCAGACGAAAATATTCTTACAAAATTGTTTAATTAAAGGCTACTTATTATGCAAAATTGTTTTTTTGCATGTTTGTATGCCCATTGTGGTCTTTATTTCTTCTAGGAGCATTCCAAGCACTAAAACAAAAAAGAAAACACCCAGCAGCTTTTTGGCGACACCTAAATGATTTGTTGGTGTCTACAAAATAAGCCATTTTCAAAAGTCTCCCAGTTGTTAAGTCACAATAGGCAGGCACCTACAAACTCACAAATCTGAACAAAGCTGAGTCCTTTTGGTACCCCTGAAGCTCTAGTTGAAGCTCTTTCCGAATCACCAAGCTCCTATTTCTGTAGCGCAGAATCTCATTTCAACATCTCTTAACCAGTTTTTTCCCAACCACAAGATAGCAGTCCACCCCTTTTTGGTTGGACATATTTAGTTCAACATTTTCCCAGCTGTTAGAAAACTTATATCATATTTGGGAGTGCTGTCACTAGTCAAGTGTCCAACGTTATTGCTCAAATAACGGAAGGTATGAACTTGCCATTTGTCACCTCCAGTATGCAAAGTTAAGCCAGCTGGAAGAAACTGAAAAGAAGGTGAGTGAACGCCCACACACACGCACCCGCACACATCCTCACATATTCACCAAATCATGTTGAAGTACAATAGATGTTAGTGAGGGCAAGGAAAGAAAAATATGGGTTCTCTTTGACAGATTCAAGGACAGAAGTGTCCAGGGGAAGGCTTGTTTAGAAACCACCTACCGTCGACCCCCAAGGAGGCCGACAGATGATAAGCCACAGGGACAGGAATGCCTAGCAGCTTGATGAAACACACACAAAGCCACACTGCATTTTAAAGAATATGTGACTGCTAGCTGATGGGGGTTGGAGGGCATAAAAACTATTTACCTTCATTAATACAAACCCAAAAAGTTTTATGTGTGTGCCATTGTCTTTTAAATGCTCACACACATACAAAGACACAAGTGATTCTAAAATGCTGTAGCAAGCTCAAACAGGAACAGTAAGCACACAGAAGGGGGGGAATGAACAGAAATGTCACCCAATCATATATGCACTTGTGCTACTTTTGAAAATGACAAGATTGAAGAGTGTGGAGGAGAATATTAGAGTTTAAAAAAGGGAAGGAAAAAGACAAAAATAGTAAAAATAAAAAAAACGAATTTAGCCATAACCTATAGTCCACAGCACACAAATAACACAATAATCCCAAAGAAGTACAACATATTTAAAGTTCTTATATATAACTAAAATATATATCTTATTTTAATAAAAACAAACTTACATTTTTGTCAACACCTAACAAGGATAATAGCAAATCTAATGAAATAAAATAACTATTGGTCCTTTTTTTTACATTTATTTGGTGTTGTAAAATACTTTCTCTTTCCTATCATTTTTATCAAAATTAATATTTCTTGCTCAAATTTCTTGCTAGAGGTGAGACAAAGATGGCTATACCTCATACCTTATTTCAGACAGAATACTCGTTCGTAAACCCAAGCAACCATTTTCATTTTCTTTTCTTTCTTTATATCACTTTTAATGTTGGCATGCAGTCATATTAAGTCATAAGACTGTTAGTAACTTTTAATAACTTCATTATGTAATAAATCCAACATATAACGCGCTGAAAAACAAGTTGATGCAGGCAGTACTTCTGCCTTTCTGAAGGGGGCATGTGTGAGCCCACGGACTGATGCCATGCTGAAGATGTTCTTCTATAAAAAGAAGAGTAAAGTGCATAAGTTTGGACACCTAAGCTTACAAACTTGCAAAACTGGGGTTTAAATTTAAAGTCAAAGTGAAATGGCATTACTTAAAACATTTTAGACTTTGTGACAGAAAAAAATATTCCATTCTTTTTCAATTTGTGATATCCTAAACTTGCACAGTTTTTCTTCCTACTGCAATGCATGGAGCACACATTTTTCAATGTGGATATGTTTTTATGGCTATTTTTCATCAAAAAATTTGGATGACATTTGGTTGTTCAGACGGAAAGCCAGGCTAAGTGCTAGAATGCTTGCCATTTTGAAATTCACACTAAGAAAGTCTCGCAGCTCTATGACCCTACCCTTAAAAACACAATGACATAATTGCACAATGTCAGTGTGTAAACGCTGAGATATCTTGCTGGTAGATTACCTCCCAAATACATTTTTCGCATACTATTGCATCCTATTGCTGAAGTAAGCCCTGACACTGACATCCCGTACCTCACCACAAATGAACCTCGCCGCCCATCTCTACCACCTGTTCACCATAGTGCCACAGGGAACCCGAATGAAGCATGGTCAGGGATAGCATTACCCGCTCAGCTAGGATAGGCTATTTCTCCTAAAACCTCCCATGGGACGGTCGACGGAGAAGAACTAGCTGTCACTTCTAAATTATTCACTCGCACTGGTGAATTGTATTTTTCTTTTTCCTATTACCATTGCTCATTTTCCCCTATCTTGCAAAATGATCATAAAAATGTCTAAATGGGTAGAATTGGCTTTTTGGGTGCAGGTGATGCATTAGCTGTGGTGTATGCAATTGTCTATCTCGTCAAAAAATTCTTCTTCACGATTTGTCTTCATTTTCATGTAGTGAATGAAGCTGGAAAGTAAAGATTCAGAAGGCTTCAACTGGGTTGACTTTTTATAAATGACTGATTCTGTTCGTGACGACATATTACAGAATCAGAATAAACTAGAATAGATGCATAGAAGATCCAAATTTGCCTGAGGAGGTGACAGGAGAAGGTAATTGTGTGTGACAGCCACTACTGTCTCCTCAACTAACTATATTTACTAAGACTAACAAGATCATGAGAGGAGATTGTGTGGCATTAAAACAGCATGATATTTCTTGTCAAACTGAGGTCTATTTTGCAAAGTACAGTCTAGCTGTAGTCAGAGCTCAACCTAATATGATGAACGCCGGAAAATATGCTTCTTCACATCCAACATCATAAAGCCACAGAGACTCTTATTGTGAAGTAAGAACCGAGTAGACAGAGCTTTATTTTCTGGTATCATTTTGAATACCCAGTAGAAAATAAAAAAAGTAAACGTTAATGTTATCTTCATATCCAGGACCCACTTAAGTGATATGTTGAAACTGAAGGAACTGGAAAGTGCTTCACAACAGGCACCTTATTTTGACAAAAAATAAAATTAAATGAAATAAAAAAAAACTGATGCCATTATTGCTAGTTGTTACAAAGTGTTCAGAGTGTTTACTATTCACTGCATGCAGGTTTTCAAATAGGTTCAAAAAGAATATTGTGAATCTTTGGAAAAACGGTAATAAACTCAGTCGAAAGTCTCTCCAAAAGCTAATGAATGCTGTATTTAACAACAAATTCTATTGATTTCAATGATTAGTTGCCTTGTTAATGCCGTGAAGATGAATAGAAGCTATTTATTCTAAATGTGAGGCGAGGACAAGCCAAACATCCATCAAACCATCCAACTTGCTTCGTCTCAGTATAATCTTTCTTCTGAATAGCCTCTGCAGTACTCCACCAGTGACCTCAAGCATATCCATAGGAGACACTTCACCAGCTTCTGCGGCACCCAATGAATTTGAAGATAAGACAGGGACGATGAAATACTGAGCAAGATTTGATTTGAGACCTGGTCTGTCTGTAAAATGTTGCAGCTTTGAGGGTTTATGACCAAGTTAGCGCGCTGTAATTAACTGTGCAAGAGGCCACTCTCACCATCTATTTGCCTTTTTTTTTTTCATTTTTACTTGAGTTCTGCATCAAAGATAGACTAACTTACAATTATCACATGCTTAAAAACGTGGTTTTATTTGAGTTTATACTTTACTGCTATAAAATAACATCAGCCTTTACAGAGAATACATTTTCTGAACAGATTTAAAGTGAATCATACAGTTTGAATAATGTCTCTAATTCAATATCCTCATCTTTGTTCTGTATGATTTTTTTTTCTAAGCTATTAAAGACACATTGATGTGAAGGAAATATTGCACACACACACATAATTACAAAACACAGTGGCTCTGAACAGAATGCTAAACGGTCTTCCAGGGCACTGACAGCACTGCAAAGCCATCATTTATATACATGCGTGTATGTGGGTGCGTTTGGAAACAGTAATAAATTACAGCCCGCATATTTCGGGGAAAACACATTTAAATTCTGGAGCTTTAAATCTTTTATCAAAAGCTTAAAAAGACTTAGCACTATGTTCTTGAATATAAGTTTTATGGACGAAGGTAAACAGAATCCACTTACACATTTTAACGACATAATATTACATAGAATGATAATTGTCCACCAATAAAAAAGCCACTTGTTCTTGCTAATTAGGCATCTAATAGTAACGCTTTATCATATCCCAGACATTTGACATGTATTTCAACTCAGCCCAAAGCAGAGCAAGTATCCTTCCTGAGTTTTTTTGGTTTTTTTTTCTGCAGGTTTGTTAAAATGAAGCTCTCCTGTGCACTGTCATCTGCTTTCTGTATGTTTAGTATTAGGGAGAGGGGAAGAGACAGTGATTATATAATACTCATATTAATCTACTTAGCGGAGTTTGAACAAATTGAAACCGCAAATGCCTTCTGAAGTTTGTCATATTGCATCGAACTGAATTATAATTTGGCTGAATCTTAGTTGAACCGCAATACACTGAAATTAACTGGGTTGATTTTTGTTGTAATTTCAGTGGAATGTCTTTTGTAGATACAGTGCACGTTTACAACTGTTTTGATTTGGTGTTCTATCGTAAAAAACAAAAAACATTTAAGCTTAATGTAAAAATAAAAAAAACATTCCAATGAGAAAAACTTTACCAATAAACCTGGAAGCTATGTTGTGTCTCTCCAACAACCAAAAACGTCAGTGTTTGCTTACAATTTGGAGTCAATCTTTCTACAATGAGAGAGGATTTGTAAGTGGATTACACACATTTTGTTGTCCTTACGCTGATGTAATCTTCACAACAGTGCTAATGGAACAAAATAACCAGCTGTGACTTTTAATGTCTAAAAACCATGTTTACTCATGTTTGTAAATATGCATTTGAACTACTAGAGGTAAGGACCAACGTCGTAACATTCAAGAAAAGAGAGGAATTTGATTCACCATAATGAAAAGCATACCAACTCTTCACAAACTAGTGTTCACTAGTGAACACTAGTTTTGGAGCTAGTGAACACTAGCTCCAAAACATGGATAATTGGTTTCAGGTTTTACATCAGTGCAACAAGACGTGGCCTTCTCAAAACCATCAGCCTCTTTCACAAAATACTTGTATAACATACCGACAAAAAGAAAACACCCTTAAAACTGCCTAGGGTCACTCATAAATCGCCTACACCAGTTATATTCTATACTACTAAAGTTTTATTTAGTCTGGATCTGTGAATCAACACGGTCTTAATTGAGACAATTGGAAAATGTCAAACCTTGCCATTTCCCAGTGTCCTCCCTCTTTAACTTGTGGTTTTAAAAGCCATCCAACATCACTATGACACACCTTTAGGACGTAAAGCCTGCTAACCCTTAGACAAGTCAACTGTTACTGGACTGTGCTATCGTGTGAAAGCACAGAAAGACTGATATCCTGTTTTTTGCTCCTTTGCCATTCAGAAATCATGCAACAATGTCCAAAAGCATCTTAAGCTCCAGTTTAAAATATTTGAGTTTCGTATGTAAATCTTTTTGATGGTTAAAGCGTTTACTGAAGTTAGTTGATGCAGTAGAAGATTGCAACAGTCCAGTCAAAAGCAAGACTTCAATGTAGCTGAAAAACGGAATAAATGCCAATAAAATCTGGACGTCTTCTAAGGAAAAGTGAGAGAAAATGTTTTGGAGGGATTTCAAAGCATGACAACAGGTGACTTCAGGTCACTACTGCTACTGCTACAAGTTAATCCATCTTAGAGTCTAGCTGCTGTTTTACAAGCTATTGTCTTTGGGGTTGGTTTTGTGACATAAATGACAGTAAAACATATACCAATTCTGATTTTCTGACTAACTTTTAGGACCTAATGTAGACCAGAGAAGCTGCCTAATTGATTTTCGCTGCAAAGGAGAAAGAATTTCTAAAAGTTTGTTTTGCCTTTTGTGTTTTTTGTGTGTGCCAAGAGCCATATGGTATTCAGTGAAATAGATTAATATATTTCTCTTGTGATTGTGCACATTCTGTCAAGGTGCATTTCTCGGTGGGTGTGCACCAGCAGTGCCCTCTCTTCCTTGTTAAGGTTGAACTGGACCAGCATCTCAAACATGCACAGACCGTGCACTTTTAAGCCAACAAAAAAACTCTTTATCCATTTACACCCACACGCTTGAGCCGATGCACAAAAACTATGCAGGCAAACACGCGAAAGCTCACCCCGTCATGACTCCTTATCACACCACTGAATGGAGCCATTGAAAAGTCAGTGATTTTGATTTATTAAAACCATTTAATAACAAGCCTTGGTCTCTCTCTGTCCTCACAGGAGCTTCGGCATTCAGACTCAGAACGACAGGGTCGTCTAGGTGGAATGAGGGCTTATTGTGCAGAGATGCATAAGGGATCATTTCTTTCAAGGACATGCTTATCGGAACTATCACAAAGTGGTGTATCACCTGGATGGCAGGAGGTTCATTCTAGGGACAAAAAGTTGGGGTTCTTAGACATGTTTCAGGCTAAATGAGGAAATAGGAGGAACACATTTTAGTACCACAAGAAAATACTCATACTCACAAAGTTTAAAGTTTTTAAACTACGTGAAACAATGACTAAAATGACTGCCTTGGAAAAAGACAGCAGTTGTGTTTTGTTTGTTTGTTTGCTTTTTTCTAAAAACAATATTGCTTTAAGTTCTGATTCAGACTAAATTAATCAAAATTATGAACAGATTCTGAATTGGTTCTATGAGTTTGCTTGAGTTGCTCTTAAGTCCCCAAAAAAACATTTAAATCTGACTTACAACTGCATCCTAAAGATTCCAGAGTGTAGATTATTTTTGTTAATATTTAATTTTGTTAATCATTGTGTTGATATTATTATGCCACTTTCACCTGCTGGACATTGTTAGTATGTAAAGGAATTTTTAGGACTTACTCATTTACTGAACACTATCTCACATTGAAATAGACTTTGATGAAGTTTTTGGGCTCGGAAAGGCTATATTCATATTCCCCCAGAGATGTGGCCTGCAGCTTCCTCATTACTTCACATCCAATCCCAAACTACTTTCTACCCTACTGTAAAAACAATATATGTTGAGCTTTGCAAATATGCATTATAATACTGCGTGCGTGAGTTCTAACGTTACTACTGGACAACATGGTGTACTACTATATTATGAACACGTGGAACTCTTTCAAATAGAGCAGGTGGTTGCGGGGTGGTCTAATAAATCACACCACAGATCCTTGTGTGACAGTTTATTGCTACTAGTTGCAGCCTCTTTTTGAAAATGTGACTGTAACCCCGTCTATCTATAAATAACAGGAGCGTGAGGCTAATATCCCATCCTTGCCAGAAATACTTTGGACTCACTTCCTCCCCGTCTCTCTTTTTTGTTCCATCCCCTTGCATTTTTACTCTCTCTCTGGTGTTTCAGCAGGTAAAAAGCCTATTTCCCTGCTCCCCTAAGGGAATGCTGACCTAACTGTCGGTGCTCCCCGGAGCTCCAGCTAACTCTGCAGACCCATTTGTCAACGTTGACCCTGAAATCGTCCCTCTTCCCATCCGTTTCTGTTCATATTCCAGCCCTCCCTATTTTCTTTCTTCTGGTTATTTTTAAACCCTTCCCACGTGTCTTGCTATATGCCTCTTCTTCCACAAAAATGAGGAAGTACCAAAGGCTTCAAAGGACCAAATGAAAGGAAAAGGATAGGATGGAAAAAAAGAAGAGAGAGGAAAAAAAAGACAGGTAGCCTTCTCAAAGATATTGTCCTAAATCAGAATAAATTACATTTTAAAATAGGAACTTCTTGCTATGCTCATCAGCATTTTCATTTAACTTTGACTTGCCGTGTAATGTTAAAGATGTCATTCACAACAATGAAGCTAAGGCAAATTATCTCCTGACTCTGCAGTTCCCTTCAGCTCAATGGAGCATTTTAGCATCCCTCAGCAGCTTTTTTTTTTTTTTTTTTCCTTTCACAATCACAGGCCAAATTGCCATTGCGTCAGTTTAGTCTCAACTCTCACAAACCTAATTTCCAGCTGCAGATGCCAGATGTACTCAACTAAAAAGCTTTAAACCCACCGTAGAGTGTTTGGCCAGCACCACGCTACCAATTTATGAATTTATTGGGTGATTATGAAAATGTAAGGAGCAGTTTATAAAATGAAGAAATTTTCCTAGGGAGAATAAACCAAATTCCAATGTAATAAGCTGTCAGTGTTGGTCAATAATGACTGTGAATATAAAACTTCAACAAAGAAAAGTAAAAGAAAAAAAAAAAAAGCTTTTTGTTTTTCAGTTCAGTGTACCTAAAAAAATTATTTTGACATCATGGTGGTTAACTCTCTGAATATCTGGTTGCAGGGGTCTCAAACTCCAGTCCTCGAGGGCCAGTGTCCTGCAACTTTTAGATGTGCCTCTGCTGCACCACACCTGAATAGAATAATTAGGT
>CAEGAG010127748.1:0-11250 GCA_903067065.1 Brachyrhaphis terrabensis
TCTCTCTCTCTCTCTCAGGTTATTATGGTGAAGGTCTGAACGCCATCATTGTGTTTGCAGCCTGTTACCTCCCTGACAGCAGCTGTGATGATTACACATACATCATGGAGAATCTGTTTCTGTAAGTTCTTCTGATGTCTCATTGCAGCATCGTCAGTCTCATTTTACTGCATAATTCATCAAACGTCACAAACACGCTTTCCTTACTTTAATAATCTTAAAAAAGCCTATATAATCATTTTTATGTTTAAATTTGTTGTGTTCAGACTTGTAGTTAGTTATATTCATTTATAATTGTAAATTGAAAAATATGTAAAAAATATATAAATATATCTATATATATATATATATATATATATATACACATGCAACAAACCGGCACCTTGCAGAGGGATTTAAAAGCACCCTTTCATCTCAGTGATGAATGGCTGCTTGTGAAGAAAGCTATAACTAAAAATCTGAGATTCTGGGTGCATTTTTGCAATTTCTGCTCCACTTCCGTCCAGCATTGTCACTCTGAGGCACCAGGTTGATAGAAGTGATGAAGTGTCAAGTGCTCTTTCCTTCATTTGGCTCAGACACAGAGAAAAAACAATAGTCTTGCTTTAAACTAAGTCTCTTTGTTCTCAGGTACGTTGTGAGCAGCCTGGAGCTGTTGGTGGCTGAAGATTATATGATTGTTTACTTGAATGGTGCAACTCCTCGCAGGAAGATGCCGGGAATCAGCTGGCTGAAGCGATGCTACCAGATGATTGACAGAAAGTAAGAAAAATGACATCAGTAGCAAAAACAGATGACCGTACTTAGATATCAGAGCTTAAATCTTTTCGTTTGTGTTTGCAGACTGAGAAAAAACCTGAAGTGTCTGATCATTGCACATCCAACATGGTTTATCAGAACTGTCCTGGCCATCTCAAGACCATTCATCAGGTCAGAAACATTTACTCTCATTCTGCTTATTGGTTGTGATTATTCCCCTAAATTTAAAGACAATATTGAACATTATTCATAATAATAAAGGCTGTCCAGGCTATGCATTGAAATATATACCTACAATTAAATTTATTATATGACTGTAGGTGTTTTTGCTTGACCCCACGTTAGTCACCTTACATACTAACTGTAAAAACCTGTGAAGACAATATTATTTCCCCTTCATTTGGTCTGAAATCTTTTAAATCATTGTCTGGTGTAAACTCTGTATACACTTTATTAGAATGGGAACACTTGGGGTCAAGTTGAATAGGTTTTTCTAATATGAAATCAAGGAAAAGTGTCATTTATTTGAGATGTATTTACCATTCCAATGTGTAAACAAAGTGATTCCATCTTAAGCACAAACAGAAAACTAATTTGCCTCATTAATGGTCAGATTAAAAAGATTTTCTTTTGCATATTTACAACTTGTACATTTGTTGGTTTAATTGCTCCTAAATAAGTCAACAATTTAAATTTAATAGAATTTTGATGTGCAGAAACCACATAAAAATTTCTGCACATCAGAAATTTTGATGTGCAGTTTATCTAACAAATGATGGAGACAAATTTTACCTTTAATTTTACATATTCATGATCTACACAGTGTGAAGTTCCTGGATAAGATTCGATACGTTCACACCCTGGATGAGCTCAGTCACATCATCCCCATGGAGCATGTGCAGATTCCCGACTGTGTGCTGCAGTAAGTCCTCTCTACCACTAAGGGTCGCTGTTGAGATGCTGCACATCTCACAAAATGCAAGCAAACATTCACACCCATTTAACAGAATACTATTTCAGGAACTTTATCACTAAATGAAACATATTAGATTGATTAATTACACACAAATTGATGTTTGAAAGCATTTATTTCTGTTAATTATAGTGGTTTTCTGCTTACAGTTAATGAAAACATGACATTTACAATTAAAATATGACATCAGACCAAGAAAATAACAATTTATAAAAACAGAAATTTGGGCTTAAAGAAAAATATGTTTAACACTTCCTTGAAAGTTGTTATTGTCATAAGGCACCTTTAATCTGACAAACCAGACTTATTTGGACAAATATTCAAATTTATTGAATATAACTGTATAGAAAGAATAACATTAATGAATGAACAAACAAACAAAGAGACCCTAAAATACACCAAATTATATTACAAAATACACTTCCCTTAATCACTGACAAGAAAAGTTTTATTTTTTCTATAAAACATTTATTGTCTCACAATATCTGCAAAGCAAATTATAATCTTCAGTTATTTAAAATGTTAAAACCTTTCTGGAAAATCTTAAAAATATTAATATTTCAAGTTGATTCAATAATTTGACTTTCCCATTGTTTTGTATCTCACAAATTGAAATACAATGTTTTTTTGTTTTTTTTCAATTTAAGAAGAAATATATTTCTTAGTAAAGCTGCTGTAAAAAAAAAAAAATCCAATTTAAAGGAACAGTTACAGTTTCTGCACATCTCAGAAAACCTGAGAAGTGCAGTTTGTTCCAAAGCAGAGGAGCACCAGTCTTGGAAACATGGAGTGTGCTGGTTTTTGATGACCTGGCTCATTTTTAATGGGCAACTCAGACTTGGATTTTGGCCCAACACATTTTATTCCTTTGTATATATCTCATATGAGGATACCTATGACATAGATCTGTAAAAGTCACTGCAGCCAATTCTATGTGTAGCCATTATGTATCTTCTTATAAAGACATTTTTGTACCATATTGCTGCTACAAGTGAGAATGAAGCAGCGTATTACTCACATTATTTCATCTAATTTAGGTATGATGAAGAGAAGCTAAAAGCACAAAAGTTGAGGTAAGAAACACATTTTCCCTAAAATAAAAAAAAAAGAAAGAAATTTCCACCATTATTTTAAGTAACCAAATTGTCTTTTACCTGCAGACAGGAACAAGAGCAGCAGCAGACCAAGTCAGGTCTTCCTAGAGAAAGGTGACCTTTTTCTGTTTCATGCAGCTACGTTACGTAAGACTCTCAGAAACCTTTTTTTAGCTCTGTTTCTATTACATCAGCTATCAATTAAAGGAAGCCTGTTTATTATTTTTGCAAATGTTTGCCAGCTAATCTTTAACACTAGAAGACTGAGAAAATACTGATGTTTCTTTATTGCTTTATTTGAATGTTATTTTCAGGCCAAAGTCGATGCTAGCATCGGTGAAGAGTGACATCTGACATTAAGGTAAGAGGTCCCAGTCATTAAACGGTCCGTCTTTAACTCTGCACTCCGGCTTGTAATGTCAGTCCTCTATAACTTATATCTGATACGCAGAGGGACAGTTTGATTTTCACACACATTTGGCTCTGTGTGCAAAAGAAACAACAAATTAAATCCTGCAGAAACATTTGTTGGGAATCTTGGCGTCCAAGCTCTAGTCGCCTAATTATTACATCGCCTCGAGTCTTTAATTCTTGAAATAGTTCAAAGATCCTTCGCTAACGGTGCTAATACAAGATGTCTTGCGAAAGTATTCAATGCACTTGGACTCTTTTACATATTGTCACGTTATAGCGCAAGTTATAAATCCATCTGTTCTGTGAAGGCCTCAAAGGTTTGTTGGAGAACATCAGAGAAAGAGCAGCATCATGTAGACCAAGGAACATCGAAGGGCGTCAGGGATAAAGCTGTTGAGAACTTTAAATCAGGTTTAAAGTTTAAAAAAATAACATGTACTTTAAACATCTAATGAGCAGAAAATGGACAGAGAACATGACAACAAACTCACCGAGATAAGGCTGATCAGACTAACTAAAGACAACATTTTTTAAAGAACCAGCCAAGAGGTTCAAAGTAGCTCTGGAATCTGTTTACAGTTCAGATTTCACTCCTAATCCAGACTTCTGGCCTTTTTGGAAGAGTTGTTGTGTAAAAGCCAAGCGACTTTTCCCACATTTACTTTTTTCTGATGTTTTTCTCGAGATCACAAGATGATCGGTGTTAAATTCCACCTTTCAAATGCAAGGCATTGCATGCAGTTGTGCATACATTTGAAATGATTTTTGTACAAAGAAAGTTTGGTTTCTCAAGATTAACTCATTATCTCAACACCATTTAGTAAAAATATAAGCAGAAAATGTCTGCTCTCAACCAGATGTTGCCACTGGCTCAAACCACAAAGAAGAAGGCGACAGGAAGTAGTTGGAGGATCATGGCTCCGCATGTTTTTAATGAATTATCGCGTGGACAAACTTATTCTTGCGTGATTTCAGTTTCGTTTCTTATTCAATTGAATAATTGCAGTTGCGAAATTGTGTTTTCTAGACATTAGTGGAATGTCGACAAAGTTTTGTGCACTTTTGTAGTGGAAATACACCTCGTCCAACCTGGTTGGGGTGAGCGGAAGAAGGGTGGCAGGAAGTCCACAGCAGGGTCGTTTACATCATCTCTGGTCAGGCCACCAATCCATTGTCTCTGACCTTCGGGATCCACCAATCACATACAGGCACCTGCACCCTCAAGTGTAAATTTGTGCAAAGGATCTTACAACACCAGTCGTAGCAATGGGTTAGAATGGCTCAGTCAAAGTAAAGACCAAAATCAAGAAGAGAAAATTGATGTCTTTAGGTGACTGATACTGAGTTACTTTTTACAGAACAATAGGCAGAAAAGTTATTTCTTGATGTACAAAATTAAATTGTAAACAGAAAATGGTCAAAAATAACTTGCATCTTTATTGCAGCAAAAGGTTCCTCTACAATGTGTTGAATACAAATGCATGAAAGTCATGAATGATTTTTCTTCCACCTTACAAAACTGCATTACTCCGTTGATCTGTTACGTTAGGTCTAATGTGACGGAATGATTGGAGTTCGTGGACAAAATGTTGTTACTTTAGCGAGGCATCGTAGAGGAGTCTTTGGTTACGATGAAGTATGTTTTGGCATAAAATTGTCAGCCATTACTTCCAATTAAAGAGCAATTTGAGGAACAACTGTATTTGTGAATATGAACCTACTGAATGCTGCTCTCTGATTACTGTCAGACATCAAGCCTGGCTCCTTTTCTGCCAAGTCATGTTTCAGGTCTTGCAATTCAGCCCGCGTGTGAATCCAAATCCAAATGTTAGCTAATCTTCAGACCGGCTCCCCAATGTTACATAAAGCACAGCTGCTCCCCTCATCTATGCAGAACCATTCAGGTCTATTTTTACTGGGCTTCACAGACGAGTCATGAGCTGCAGTACCGGTCATGAAATCAGGAGAAATACCTGCCTGGGCCAGTCAGAGTGGGTTGGACTGGGAAAAGTACATGGGGTTATTTCAGAAATCCAACCCCATGAGCTGTCCTGTGAGTCTGTGCGGTTCTCTCTACCCTCGTATATCAAAAGATCCTGAAGCCGGTGGACTGGCTGACATCCCAAGAATGGAAACAGGCTGTGTCTCCCAACCGGTGTGATATGTGTCAGGTTGGATTTAGTTTAGATTTACAGCCTATGATCTCTACATGCTACCAAGTACTAACAATGTCTATGTGAACAATGCACCTATTGTTGCATAAAGGTTGCACAAAATACTCAACTTAAACTTTTTGTTTTTGCATTGCAGCACAATGAGTTGAAGATCTGCTGGGGAACGGTCATTCAGTAAACTCAGCAGCTTCTTGCACAGAATGGACCCGTTAGCTGCAGGACAATCACTCCTCAGTATTTCTCTTGTTTCTCACTTACATCAATTCAGAACCTGTTAACAACAAGATGTTACAGATAAAACTGTTTGCTTTCTGCATGTGAGATTGAGCTGTACTATGACGCATGGCAACTATTTTAAATTAAAAGGAAACCGTACAGACTCCTTAAAACGACTCTACTTGCAGATAGAATCAAACTGAAATATTTTGGCATGGGTTTTTCTTCGGTTTGATGACTTTGCTTACTGAATGATGTGCAATGACGTTCTTCTTCTTTAACATGTTCTAGATGTTACTGATGCAAAAGTATTGTACAGTCGTCAGGTTTTCCAGCGTTAAATATGCAGTCGGCATGCTTGTTTGTATCCTTTCCTTCTTAGGTATTTGTATTTTGTCTTGTTTTTAAATTCTAAAAGAAGGGGCAGTACTTTTTCAAGACTGAAAGACTGAATTGTTATAAAATAAAATATATTTAAAGAAAGAGAGCCGGAAGAATTACTTTAACTGTTATCTATGAAAATGTGCCATTTAATGTTTCTAAAAAATAAAACAAAATAAAAAATAAACTGGATTTGTCTGTGTCATGAATGCTAACCTTCAGGGCTCAGTTGGGTATTTAACAGAACATATTTTTATCTTTTATTGCCATTTATTCAGCCTCGAACATCTCTGGCAATGTGAGTTATTGACCAACGTAATTTTCATCTATAAATTATTTTTGTGAGCTCCTTAAGAGATGAAGGAGCTCACAGGATATCTTTTACCTTTACAGGATATCTCTCACCTTTACTATGAATATTGCTTTTATGTTCTGAAATTAGTAAACTGGAAAGGCAAAATTACCTAAAATAGATTATTTTAACCCTGCATTTCTCAGTGACTAAAGAGAAAAGTCTCATAGGGTAGAAGTATTTTGCATTTGAATGGTGTGAATCCTTTTAATATATTATGTTAACAAACATTAGTCTTTAAGTCGCACAGTGCCACAATGTATCGCTACATTCCCGACAGTGAAACATGACACCATGTCAGCGTTTATCTAAAACTCAAAGTTCGCCTCCTTCACGCCTGTATCTCTCAAAGAGATAAGAACAAACTGTAAAACTGATTTGTAGTATTGGGCAAATACTGTGTGAATACAAAATAAACACGACAGACTCACATCCGGAGGTGTGTAACGACCAGAGCCGATAAGCGGCAGGCGCTAACCATCAGAGAAAGGTTTTATCGCAGCTTTGGCCATGGAGGGCCGCCACATACTCTGGTTGCATCAGAAATATTCATGATGCAGAAGCCAGACGCTGCAGACTAATTATAGAGGTCCTGGTTTGCACTCGCTCGCTTGGTAGAGCGACGCTTTTGCATCTGCCCAGAAATTTCAGGATGTATTGTCCTAAAAATTATGACCTTTCTTGGATTTAAACCGCTTACGTGTAAGAAGCTTGAATTCTTGCAGACTCAACTTGTCCCTCTCCCAGTTTTCCCCATCTTCTTTTCTGATGCATCCCCCTTGTGACTTCATTGTGGTTTAATTGTATTTCACAGCTCAGCCACAAGTTAGCTTCTGTACTTTCCCTGAACGTGGTCAGCCTCCCTCCCTGACCCCTAAGAGCAGGTGCAAATTTTAGGATCAGCTTTCACACTGAAACTTCAGCTGTGCATCCTCTGAAGTTGGTGCTTCCGGCTCTGAGGAGGCAGACTATTGGCCGGTGAAAAGCGGTTCCGATTGGTCAAGCAGGCGGTGACACGGCCGCCACATCCTTTATATGCGCCATAAGGAAATAGTCTATCAATGAAGTAGTAAAGGGGGGGGACATCTGTGGTGAAGGAGAAGGAGAGGGAGGTTTTAGCTGAAGCCTTTGTGAGAGAGAGAGTTTGGTTTGGTGGGGTTCCCTGCTTTTACTTACTGAATTCCTGAGGTGACCAATAACAGAAGAAGTCAGAAATGAAGTTCATCATCGGCATCGGAGGGTAAGCTTCAGCTAAAATAGATACCAAGATGCTTTTACAAGAAATTGAGATGTAACTCACTTTTGTGTGGCATTAAATTCAGAGTGACCAACGGTGGGAAGACCACTTTGACAAATAGACTGCTAAAGACATTACCTAACTGTTGTGTGGTGCATCAGGATGACTTTTTCAAGGTAAGACAAAGAAAGAAGTCTGGTGTTCTTTTTCTATTACGTGTTAAACTATTTTTGTTTGGCAGCTAGAATATTTCTCATAAGTTTTATTTGCGCTTGAAGCTTTTTCACTTTTTTTAATGCTTAAAAAGTAAGAAATAGCCAGTCTGACCTGCAGATGTCCTATCATCGAAGCAGCCTTGTAATCGTCTGGCTGATTGTCTCCTGGACAGCCAATGAAAGGGCTGAGCGTCCCCACTAAAAGTCAGACTTTAATGTTAAA
This sequence comes from Brachyrhaphis terrabensis, assembly GCA_903067065.1. Taxonomy (NCBI): domain Eukaryota; kingdom Metazoa; phylum Chordata; class Actinopteri; order Cyprinodontiformes; family Poeciliidae; genus Brachyrhaphis; species Brachyrhaphis terrabensis. Next base: position 8,039 of record CAEGAG010127748.1, read on the forward strand.
TGACTAAAACGTCTGTACTCATGGCCGCCAGTTTTTGTTTGCTTATCCTTTGTTTTCCTCCCTATTTTGGGAAAACAGCAGAATTAAAAACAAAGAAATACATGTTGTTTTCTCTTAAAAGATTATTAAAAATTGTAAACAAAAACTTTGCAGATTTAAATAAAGGCGTCATCAGCATACACTATGACCATAAGGTAAAAATAATTTAAAAAAATGAAAAAGTAACAATAAAGGAGATCAAATCCAGCTGAAATATTGTTAAAAAATCGTTTCCGCGCGTTCACTTTTGGTGGAGACGAGTTCCTGACTTGTCCTGTCCAGGAGGGATCAGCTCCCATTGGTTACTGGGTTGCAGCAATGTTTTGTTGGTGACTGTTATTTCAGAAACCCGATCAAATACAAGTCGGGGAGGACGGCTTTAGACAGTGGGATGGTAAGAGTGGATTTCACGTAGGAAAACCCTTCAGTAATGTACTTTTTCCTTTCCTGCACATTTCTTCAGTGGTAACCAATCAGTCATAGACTACCACATAAATAAGTATACTGTGAATGCTACGTCATTCACTGATTGAAATAAATTGGTGCGAAACGTTGTCTACACACGTGATGAAGCTTTGTTTTTGTTCTGTTTGTCTCCTTGTTCTTCCTCAGTGATCAACGCTCTGGACATGGAAGCGATGGTGAACACCGTGAAAGGCTGGCAGGAAAACCCCGTCAAGTTTGCGCGTTCGCACGGAGTCAGTCTGTCACCCGAAGCAGAGGAGTCCGACTCGGAGCAGAGAGGGATCCATTTTCTTATCATTGAGGGGTTCCTCATCTACAACTATAAGTACGTCACCATTTAGCCGACCTCTTGACCTTCACAGCTTCTCCCTGACCTGAGATCCTGTTTCCCTTCGCAGGCCTCTCGTTGATGTCTATGACAAGTGTTTCTACATCTCCATTCCTTACGAGGAATGCAAGCGGAGGAGAAGGTGAGCAGCTGTAGGAGTAATTTTCAGGATGCACATCAGAGCACCTTGTAACTCTGGACCGATCTGGTCTTTGCAGTACCAGAACATACACAGTCCCAGACCCCCCAGGCCTGTTCGACGGCCATGTCTGGCCCATGTACCTGAAGCACAGGAAGGAGATGGACAACAACTGCAGCAGAATAGGTTTGCAAAAACACCAAATCAGACGTAAAACACTGTCTTGTTGAGAAACTTTGACTTTAATTTGTATTTTTGTTGACAGAATACCTTGATGGAACAACAACAAAGGAAGATATCTACAATGCAGTTTATGAAAGCGTTCAGAACTCCCTGCTGAATAACTTATAGGTAAATAAGTTGTTTTAATAACACATAGTAAAGCCTTGATAACCCATGTGGGTAACTCTGCTTCTCTTTGTCTCTCCAGCAGGTTGGGTCGACACCGGGTTGTGTATAGACTTGTAAATATCATTTTGAGTGAACATGTAACACCTGCTCTGTACTTCTAGCCTGATTTGTAAATAGACACCAGTGTAACTTATTATGACTGAACAGCAGAAAAAGTGTTTTGTATAATCATGTGTAACTTTTTTTTCTAAAAGATTAGTCACCTCTGGACTACCCAGTGTTTAACACCTGTAACTGATGTGAAATTATAAAGCTGTCACTTGAAACAACTCAAAGAAAACTGAATGCACCTCATGTTTCCTGTTTCCTTCCTGTCGAATATAATCAAACACCTACACACACAATCATATAGATCCCATAAAGCGTCATAAAATAACGACTCAGTGCTAAATCCTTTGTGTTTATTGAACATGAGTGTTAAAATCCAGTAAGTTGTCACATCTACAGGTTTATCGCTACTTCAGGTAAAAGAAGATGAAAGAAAGCAGGCAACATGAAGAAGTAATAAAGATGGTTAATATTAACTTTCTGTTGCATCAAAGACAGATTTCCAAACGTCCAGGAAGTTTTTCCAACTGAAAAGAGTTAAATGCATCAGTCATTTACTTCATAAAATGAATTTGCTTGACAATAATTCAAGCAATGCTCAGAAACATTTCTTTTTTTTTAAATTCATAAGCAAAAAATCAATCCATTGAGATCACAGATCTGATTATTGCAAATCTTTACCATTTATTCATACAAGCTCACTTATATATACATATAAATAAAGTGTAAACAAGTGAACAAGATAAACTGTTATTTTTAATTTATGTGTGTTTTAGGCTCTGATCTATAGGTGATAGAGTGAATTTGTATTTATTGAATCTCTAGTTTAATTAACAACTTGTTTGTAAAAGACTTACAGACAGGATTGGATAAACCATTGCTTCTTCCTGCTCCCTTTTCAAACACCTTGTGTTTTGTTTTACATCTTATTTTAGTTATGAGTTTATTGTCCCAATTGTAACATTAATTTGGGGCATACCCACAAAAGCAACAGAACAATTAAAAGAACACAAACCACAACGCAGCGCAAGCATTACACAACAAATAAAACTAAACTAAACTAAACATTTCACATTGGATCATTCCACAGTAAGGATAAAACTGGCTGGCATCTGAAATAAACCTCAATCTCAACTATATTCAAATTGTCATTAAAATGTTGAATCTGTTGCAGAAAATCAAACAATTTAACTAAAAACAATCAAACCCTCCAAGAAGAGCGATACATTTTCAGCTACAACTTTGCCAGAAGTGAGTTGGTGGTAATAAAAAGTATGTGGTCAAAGATGAACTCAAGGACATTTAACCAACTATTAGTGAGGAGAAATCCTTATTCTTTTAACCTTCTATAGATGTAAAAAAAAATATACAATAAATTCAACTGTTTGTCTGAATAAATCAATAAAAACTCAATTTAATTTCCCATTCATGCCCATGACGACTATAACTTAATTTGTTGTATTTGTTGTTTCTTCAGTTTTAAGTTGTTACTGGCCCACGTAGCAAATTTTAAATATGAATATGCTGCTTTTAGATTTATTCTGTGTTTTTTTAGGTTATTAAAGGACCTCTAGAGGTAACATATCAACAAACCCATGTGTAAAATATTCTTTCCCTTGCAGCCGGACAAAGTTGAGTCAGCAGCAGAGCAGACTGTGTATGTCTGGCTGAATACAACGCCCAGAGCACCAGCTGTTGGTTTTAAGGCTTACACCACTGTTTTTTCTGCTTCCTGTAACATTAAATGTTGTCCCAATCAGGGCTAAAATGCTTCATAAACTT